>LZPO01118646.1:3900-17029 GCA_001675575.1 Neotoma lepida | reverse complement strand
TTTTTTTTGGAGGGGGGGCAGGTTACAAGAATGGAGGGTGGATATGGAAGGACTGGGAAATGGGTGAGACTCGGGTGCATGATGTGAAATTCACAAAGAGTCAATAATCATGATTTCCTACAAGCATCAGGAAAAAAAAGGAAAACAATTCCCCTTCTCCACGCGATCTTTTTCTCCATAGGTATCTGGATGGAGACAGGGGGAGAGAGGAAGGAGCAGAAACGTTGGAAATCAGAGTTGATGAATTGCAAACGTGTGTAAGTAATGCACANGGTGGGAGGGAGTGAAAAATGAAATTTTTCTGTGAAAATAATGCACATGTCCCAGGAAAATCAGCCACACATTTTTTATGAATCAACAGACTGGTGTTTTCTTTATGTGGGTGCCAAGTGGCATTCCTCCGAAACAGTTGTGTGTCTCATGAGGTGTGAGCCACTTCACTCCTTCTTATTAGAAACATTCAAAACAAGGCAAGGGTTTTGAAACCCATAAAATTTATGGAATTCTAGGCACACCAAAGACAGAATGGGGTAGGAACTCCTCTGTTTAACTGGTTTTAATTTATATTCACTTTAGCAGTTTAACCTACCTTTAAAATCCAACCAGGATTTGAAAACATTAATAACTATAAACCATTTTTTAAAAATAGTCTAAAGTCTCCTGCTCAAAGCTTTATGGACACAAGAAAAATGAACCCAGAGTCCCAGGAATATTGGCTGTAACCTTTGCCACTTACCTGAGTACATACATTGTCAACCCACAAACCATTTGAAACACTAGTGGACACCAGCCTAAATATTCCTTAGGAATTTTTGACAGCAATTACTAAGGAGAGAAGGGATCATGCAGGCTAATTCATGCTAAAACTCAAGTAATGTGCACAGTGCCCAGTAGCAAAGACTACATCCTTCCAAACAGGCAAAATACCACCATCACTTACTTGTAAACACACAGTTTGAAGTAACATATAAGAATATCATTCTTCCACTATAAGCTAATACCCAAAGTGAAGGTTCAATTTAAATATTTACTCTCATAATTAAGCAGCAGTTATCCAAAAGGCACACAAGGTAGAGTTTAAAAAAATAAAAAATTCAAGAACAACTTTGGGTAACATCCAGTACAGGCGCAAGAAATATAAACTACATCTACTGTCTTCAAGACTCTTAAGTAGGGAGGGACCAACACTCCCATGATGTTTGCTTTTACACACATTCTGCAGATGAGGTAATAGAAGCTTGGTGAAAAAAAGGTGAGGTAATCACACAGAACAGACACTGTCAGAGTGAGGGTTTAAACAGAGTCCTGTCAAATTGCAAAGCCTCAACAGAAAAGTCAATTGTGCTCTAGACAATAAAATGAGTGCTTTTCACAGGGAGGTCAGTAAAACTTAACATGACATACTCAGTTTTACAGATGAATATACTGAGGCACAAAGAGGTTATAAAGCCTGCCAAGGGCCAAGCATTTCCTAAGTTGGCAACTGCATTCAAACAGAGGCAACTGACTTCAGAGTGTCCTCCTAGTTGGCACTCTACTATCCACCTGTTGAGGCATTCTGACCTCCCAGAAATCCTAGAAATGCTCCTTCCCAGCAGTAGGACAGTAACTGTGCCTGGGCCATAAGAAAAATGCCTTCTGTCCACAGGGCTCATTGGACAGTGTCTGGGACATGTTGTTCAAACACACAGCATTTCATGAAAAGCAGTGACACACAGGAACTCATTCAGCACAGAACAAGAAGAAGAGAACATGCCCAAACAATGTCCTGAGATTGTAGACCAACCAGGGCTGTTTGCTGGATGTGTATTTGTCATATTTCCAAAAATGTCAAGAGGGTCTTAAGCACACTCCAAGCAGAGCGGTCCCAGGGAGCGTCTTCACTATCATCCAGTTGCTCGTGTCATTACTACTGAGAAACCAGCATGCACCACACGCAGGGAAAGTTCCCAAGCTCAGAATCTCTTGCATTTCACAAGTGGGAGAGTTAATCTCACTTATCCAACAGAAGTGAGACGTGTAGGTGGCACTCCTGCTCCTGGTGGAGCAGCGCAGATGTGACCTGGGAAGTCCTGAGGCCCCTCTTCCAGATCTGTACTGCCACTGCCCTTGATGTCATCAGTCCTTCCCTTGACAGCTCTGTATCATCACTGGNAGGCCAAAAGAGTTGGCCACTAAAAAGAAGGAAAAGGAAGGTTTTCAAGTGGAGTTTACATCAGGAATTTAACAAGTTTGAACAATAGTGAGACAAACCACACTGTAAATGAGACAAAACAAGAGAAGAGAGTTCTTCAACAAGAGGTAATTATATAGGGAAAATGCACTGTCTCACCTCTATTTCCTTCTCTTCCAGTTCCTCTTTCATTCCTGAATTTGTGAAGGTATCTACTTAGCAATCACCTTGCTCTTGGAGAGAGCCCTGCCCATTGTTTATATTTCACCATAAACAAAGAAGCTACGGCTTCAGCACGAGGGCTCTGCAAAGGATGGGATTGATTCTTCACATGTCAGCGCTGGTCCAAACCATGGCAGCAGCCCACACTCAGTCCTGGCTCCTCTAGCAAAATGCTTTCCAATTTCTGAGTCAGGAGACGCATCCAAGGTCAAGATCTATAAACACATTCCAGAATAGGAGCACTTCCAAGTGGAAAGATCCATCAGAACTATCACAATGCTTTTGAGTTGACAATGCCTCCCAGGAGTACAGCATTCTTTTAAAAACATTTATTATTTATTTGCGTGTATGTATGTGCCCATGTGTTGAGTATGCACATGTGCAGGAAGGCCAAAAGAGGATGTTGAATCCCCTGAGGCATTGTGAGCCACCTGACATGAATGCTGGGACCTGAACTCAGGTCGTCTACAAGAACAGTATGCACTCTTAACCACCGAGCCACCTCTCCGGCCCCACACACAANATTCTCCATTAAAATCAAAATGAATACAGAGCTTCACTGTTGCTCTAAGCATGTGTGTGGTATTTTTGTTGTTTTAAGATTTTTTCCATTTATTTTTTTCTTGGACAATATGTTACTTAGAAAAAGACATAATAAAAGAATCTTCTGCAGTTTCAAGCATCCTTATGTGTAAGGGAATGNATTTTCCAATAGGGTTCTTTTCTTGAAACAGTTCTGGGGATTTTTGGCAGGACTTTTTCTTTTGTTGCATCAGTGGGGCTGGACTATTTGCATGGGTCACTCTTAGATTGGAATTTGTCCACCAAAAGGAGGTTGCCTTGTCAGAGCTAGGCTCCAGACAATGCTTATTAACCCTTTCTGGGTGTTGTCACTGCAATACAAATGTTGGTCTGTCCGTTTCATTTTGTTTTTAAGAATAGAATGGGTTGGAAGGGCTGGAGAGATGGCTAAGCCAGTGATGTCCTTACCACTATGAGGACCTGAGCTTGATACCCAGAGCCTACACAAAAATCCAGGCATGATGGTACACACTTGTAAATCCAGCTCCAGGGAGGTAGAGATAACAAAATCTCTGGGACTTGCTGGTAAGCCAGTCTAGTCTAGTCAGCAAGTCCAAGTCCCAATGAGAGATCTGTCTAACAATCAAGAGNGAAGGCTCTAAGGACACCATCAAGGCTGACCTCTAACATGCATATATACCCACACACATATATGTACACACAGACACAGATGAACAGACNCACACACAATGGGTTGGAGAAACAAAATAGGAGNCTACACTAAGAAGGGAAAATGTTATCCCAATAAAAAAGTTTCACCTTATACAATTTATAATACCCTCTGAGACAGAGACACTTCTCAGCCCTAGCCACAATCACATATAGTCTTTATCTAGGTTTGGGGAAACAAGAGAGATACTAAAAGTACAACATATTCTTACTATTGTATGATTTTTTAAAAATCACAATTAACAAAGAACATTAGCCCGTGAAGTTAAGTACTGGATGNCCCAATACCGTTTGTCCCTTCCTGTATACTACGGGAAGATAGAAGCATCCATTGGCAGTAGGCTTGCCTTCCTTCTGAGNCAATGATAAAATCAGATTGCCTTCCAGAACACACACATAACTGATAATGGATGAGAAGGCCAAGAAAGGCTGGGTGGCCTTGAATAAATCTGGGAGGAATTCAATTAGGTGGTATGCATAACTTTAAATCTCCCTTTAATGAACACCAACTATATGCCAGGCATGCCATTAGCTACGAATGCCATCTCTACTAATCCTCTGGATACCAATTGCCTATAAACACCACCACGTTGTGTTATAGNGAACCAAAGAAAAAGGAGGCTAATGGGTTCCTTACTGGCCGGAGACTTGGACCTATATCTGTGTGACCCAACACTCATCTTTTCCACTCTGCCTTGCTTGCTTCCCAGGTTTAAGAGAGAATTCTCACAATGGATGATCCACCAGATGACTATCAAAAAATGATGTATGTGGAATGCACAACAGACACAGAAGTCTGTAAGTTTACCAGGAAGGGTGATACCTAACTGCTTACTGATGGAACCTACTATAGACCACCCTTGTACATGAGATGAAACAGCTTTGCCAAAATTTCCTTATAGATGCACATGCTAACAGTTTCTGTTGAAACCAGATACTTTGTTTGTTTCTATTTCCCTTCCAAGCTTAATATACAGCACTAGTGGAGCCACAGTTCAAGTTAGATCTTATATGTTGGCTAACCCAGAATAAGACTGTTGTTCAATCTTGACAGCATCTCATTAGTGTAAATTAGTGACTCAATATTAAAACTAGAAAACAAATGGTTAAGAGACCCTAGCTAAAACAAGTTTCATTAAAATAATAATGACTTCATCCACCCTGCACCCAGCTTCAGAAAGCTGCAAGTGCCTTAATCGTTTTCTGGACAATTTCCACTCCAGCCAGCTTCCGCACTGACATTTACCCGTCAATCTCCAATGAGGATGAGCATGGGAAAAATGGACATAATGTTAAATCTACAGGGACCTTGATAGAATGTCAAAAATCAAGTCATGTCAGTNTAAATTATGTCTAAAAGTGGGAGGGGGAGCCGTGTAAAAACAATGTCTCTGGGACTGGAGCCTGCCTGGTCGCCTAGAGCAAATGCTCTANCGGAGTTGGGCAGGGAAACCGGTTTGCATTTGCCTAGAAGTTTCCTNGCTGCTTCCAGGGTTTCCAGTTTTTCTCACGGCTTCCAAGGNACTTGGCAGGGAGAGCATGCTGCACAGTCCAGTAAACACCAGTGAGTGACTANGCAGGGAGAGCATGCTGCACAATCCAGTAAACACCAGTGAGTGACTAGGACTCCAGAGTGTGGACTTCTGGAGCTCTGCGGGGGAACGATCCCTTGTAGCAAACAATCNAGTCCTCTCCCCATAACACACCCCAATTGATTCCCATTACTACTGGAAGTCCGNAGGCTTTCAACAAAGANANGGCTAACTTCCTCAGCTGAAGTCCCACAGTTTTTAAAATCAAAGACCCCTTTCATAGTCTTCCTCTGTGAGTACCATGTTTCAAGGACATTATCTACCACATGCTTATTGTAATGACCAGAACTGCTTATTTCTCTTAGGTTTTGAACTACTAAAAATAGTATGTGGACCCAATACTGCCTTAGTCCAAGGATACATCCAATTTGGAAAGCAATAAAATTACAATGTAAAGCAGGAAACAATAACAATACAGTACATTTATTGGGTGCCTATTGTTCATGCCAGGCATTGTGCTGTGTGTTTTATTTATATCATCCAGTTTAATCCTCACCATAACCATGTGAGGTAGGTACTATAATTATCTTCCTCATAGATTCAGAAACNTTAAGTAATTTGCCCCAGGCTACCAAACTAGTGCCAGAGTGAAGACTTGAACCTCCACTGTCTAACTTCAAAGACTCCTTCTCACTCCCAGCAGCATTGCCAGCTTCTCTTGGTCTCAGAAAATGTCAGGTGTGCTGTGTCCACTTTGGAAAATTTGTAGAATTATTAAGTTATCATCTTACTCTCCCAGAACCCCATCCGTGTCAACCTGAGATGTACTACTACTTATCCTCCAAGAGAAGACACATTGATTAAGACAAAACATACATCATGGGATTCATTCAACCCAAGTAAAAACATTCCAGAATAAGCGAAGGAGCTAGGTATTTTACATTTGCACACACCGCAGCTTCCTCCACTGAAGTTAATAATGTANAGACCTGACTCCTGCACATCTCAGAGCCTCTAGATACTGCCATCCAGTTGTGCACCTTTGAAATGTAAACAACAAAGAAGCTTGTTTCACTCTGATAGANGATGCTACTAAATTTCTAGTACCTAGTTGCCTGGGATGATGAACTGTGTTTTCTCTTTCTACCCTCCTTAATTCCTACTCCCACTCCAAAGAATAAAGAATGGACCTAATAATGGTAGAGTTGGACCTCTTCTTCAGAGTCCAAGTCTGAATTGTGGATTCTCTAAATATCTGTGTAATTAATGTTTGCAGCACATATGACTAATATGGTGTGTTCTGTGGGAATCTGAGAACAGAAAACCAAAGGCACATACAAAAGAACTTCTGTGTGTAAAGTGCACAGGCCCCATGGATGAGCCCAAGAGACATGTGTGCAAAGGGTGATACAGTGAGAGCTTCCTATTTTTGCTACACATTTGCCAAGGCTGCTAACCCACACACATTCTTCCTTGTGATTTGAGCTCAGTTTCTGTGGTAATATTTATGCAATAAATAATGATTTCAAAGCATACTATATACGGAGTGTATAATTATGTGACACAACTATAAACAAATTAGCTTTATAGCATGTCAGCTAAGCATTAGCCACTCAGAAAGTATGAGTGAGGATGCCTGGCTGGAATCAGTTAGTACCCTTGCAATCAAAAAAGGCACTCTGCCCTGTGGCAAGATTCCTGTTAGTCACTTTCTATNCTTCTAGTGTAAGCCTTATTGTGTGCACTCCTCTGCCAGGAGCCTAACAATAGATCTAGAATAATGAAACTACATCTCCCACAGGTAATCCCAAACTCAAAGAAAGACCAGGAAAGTCACCACCATGAATACAAGATAAGATGCTTAAAATCCCAACACCAAAAAGCTAAGTTCTATGGGGAAAGTAAACAGATTCTCACTCAGAAAGCACAAAAATAAATGAGCAGTGTTAACTGGAGTTTCGGGAATGGCCTCTTTTTTGGTTTCATTTTTTCATTTGTTTCTCAACAGGGTTTCTCTGTGTAGCCCTGGATGTCCTGGAATTCACTCTGTAGGCCAGGCTGGCTTCGAACTCAGAGATGTGCCTGCCTCTGCCTCCCAAGTGCTGGGATGAAAGGCATGCCCCACCACCACTCAGCTGAGGGAACAGCTGCTTCCTAACAAGCCTCATAAGAGACAGTAAGGTGTACATTACCTCAAGAGCATGGCAGGCTGGCACAGAAGTCAGGCACATGAAAGTCCAGGCACAGAGACCAAAGTTAGCCGAGTTCGGAGGAGCCGAAGGCCAGTGTGTTAACACCACAGTGGACTGGGGTTCACCGAGCAGTGGGTGCTCTTTACAAATTAAACATTTTGCATCACGAGAAGTTACAGACAATGAATGATCATCAAAGCCACCAACAGAGTTAAGAGCTTATCATGCACATGGACACCCTATCCTAGCCACTTGGAGGCACAGCAGAGAGCATCAGATCTGATAGAGCCTCTAACACCTCTGCTCATACCAAGAACTGCAACACAACATACCAAGGACATCCACANTACTACACAGACTCCACTATCACCTTGTACATTCTAGTTGAGAGANTTTCGAAGACAGCAGGAGAAATAGAGAAATGTTCATGCTCAGGTTCAGGCTAAGGCTCCACTAAACTGGTTATTTGGTTTGAAAAGAAATGTTAATAGCAGCCATGCANAATGAATATTCGTGTAATGAAAATAAACAAAACGGTGTAAAATACATGTTTCAGGTGCAATTTTCTGTTTATTCTCCCTCATCACTCCCCAAACCCTACTCATCTTCCTGCATTCATACACATATCCCCTATGAAATGCTCAGTGCCCTCTCTCCTGTCCTGATGGCCCAGCGGAATGGTACACACCTCTTCAGAACCTGCATAGGGATTTATCTACTTNACCCATAAAACAAAACAATAGGTGTTACCACTTCTTTGTATCAACTCTTTTTAATTGAAAATAATTGTTCAATAATTTCAAGTAATTTCCTCATCTCTTTTCAGATCTTCCCCACCTCCCCATCCTTCCAACTCCATACCTTTTTCTCTACTTAGAAAACAAACAGGTTTGTTAAAAAACAAACAAGCCACNAAACAGCTGGGAGGTGGTGGCTCATGCCTTTAGTCCCAGCATTTGGGAGGCAGAGGCAGGCAGATCTTTGTGAGTTCAAGGCCAGCTTGGTCTACAAAGTGAGTTCCAGGAAAGCTAGGGCTACAGAGAAACCTTCTCTCAAAAAACAAACAAACAAACAAACAAACAAACAAATAAAGTACCACACACAAAAAGCCCAAACAAAGCAATATGAGACACACACACACACACACACACACACACACACACACAAAAAAAACAAAAAACGTTCAAAAATTGAGTTTGTTTTGTGTTGGCCATCTATTGCTGGGCATGGGGCCTACCCTTTGCTCCTAAGTGTGGTTTGTGTACCCAGTGAGACTCCATTGGAGAAAACTAATTTTGCTTTTGCCAGCAGTTGTCAATTGGAGTTAGCTTCTTGGTTATGGATGAGAGCTCTTGTCCACTTCCTCCCTCAAGTCCCAGGGAAACACTGGGACCCCATCTGGCTTGGATCTATGCAGGCCCTGTGCATGCTTTGGCATCAGCTCTTACCTGGGCTTTTCCTATGGTTTATGTGAAACCCTCAAGTGACCTTCCTGGGAAGGCATGCATTACTTACTCTTCAAAGACTTCAAAAGATTAAGGAACTTGCCCAGAGCCCAACGAGCTAACATANTGCAAAGGCTGAATNTGAACCCAAGACTCAAAGCCCCTTGCTCAATCCATCCCACTAAATCCTGGGGACTGGCCACATTTCTCTTTCTTACTAAGTGACAAGATCCTTGAGGACCAGACTGAGGCCTTTGTCACACACTCAGTTAGGACCTGTTTTAAGTCATTGCTGAAGTACGTAGTGAACTCAAGACAGAGTTAATATTTAACACATCTTTATTGAACAAAGGATATGACGACAGAACACTTAGGGGAACTGGTAGAAGGGAAATTGTCATAGCAGTGGCCACAAAACAAGGAATATTTTTCTGGNCCTTTAATTACAGAGAGTCCTTCTCACTAAGATCAACATGATTGGTCAGGGAGGCTCAACTCCACCTGAGTGCCAGAGTGAGGCCCTGCAGGCTGAGAATGACCCTTTTTGCGACTGACAGCAGGCCACAAGTCTCAATATCCCCTACCAGCTGGAACTGGGAAGGAGCTAAGCCCAGAGAGGGTTGGAGCATTGGGCCCTGCCCCCATCTATGTGGTCCAAGGGTAACCATGATTCTTCTTCTAGATTTATTTTTCTGTTAAAGCATAAAGGACAAGTGGCCAGGAGCAAGTCCATAAATCTGCTCTGACTTTTATTAGATGGGGAATATTTTCTCTTGAGAGGTCAGCACAACTTAGAGGGGGGAAAAACCTGACAAAGAACAACCATGCTACTCCTGACATAACCCAGACCTGCCATCTCCTGACAAGTGAGCTGCTGCTACGTGTGCAGCTATGACTCCTTAAATGTCACCAAAATGGGTTGGTTTTTCCTGTTTGATACTATCTCTTCNTGTACTTCACATCTCATACAGATAATATGTGGGAAAGAATGGGCTGAACCTCTTTAATTCTGAGGCTGAATTCCTC
This sequence comes from Neotoma lepida, assembly GCA_001675575.1. Taxonomy (NCBI): domain Eukaryota; kingdom Metazoa; phylum Chordata; class Mammalia; order Rodentia; family Cricetidae; genus Neotoma; species Neotoma lepida. The sequence continues at coordinate 7,188 of LZPO01118646.1, read as the reverse complement.
CGTGAAGGAAGAGGAGAGGAATCCCTGCCTCCACCACCTTTGAGAAAAGAAGTGAGGCAGAGATGAAGCCAAGGAAGAGGCTGAGCACCTCAGAGGAAGCCCAGGAAGAGCCTGCTTAGCTCCTCGGCTGTGTGACACCACCTGGCCTGTCACTCAAGTGTTCTAAAAATGCCCCTTTCATTCGTTCACTTTGAAAAAGCCTTGGCTGTATGTCCGATGAGCTACTATGCACGCTACGATGAATGAGGCTTTGTCTCTTTCTCCAGAAGTGCAGTCTGGCGGGAGTGAGACTGTCCTAAGGAAAAAAAAAAAAGTCCCCAAGCAGTGACTGTGCAGGAGCTGAACACTTTCCAACACAGCACAGCACAGCTAACCTTTAAGTAACAGTCAGTAGGCACGCAGTGAGCTTGCCTGGATTATCCCATCTCAACCTCAATTAATCCACCAAGGGGAACAATATTCTCCTTAGACGGGGGAAGAAATCCAACCTGACTATCAAATCTATTCCTTTCAAGTCCATATAAAAGAACACCTGGAATTTCACAGAAAATAAATTTCTGTACAAAAAGGAAGCAGTTTATGACCAGCTCTGATATTTCCCNAGATAAGCCAAGGCTCCTCNACAAAGCCTTTTTAATAAAGGCTTTGCCAGCCACCGAGCTGCCTGGTCTAAAGCAGTAGACCCTGCACCATAACTAATGAGAGCAAAACCCCAAGCTAAGAGAACTTGAAGGGAAGCAGAAAGCTGCTGGCTCCTAAACTTGACTGACAAGATGCAGGCAATTCCCCGACTGCCCTTCGTGGAGGGAAAACACAACTCTCATTTTCAAACGAAACCACTTATTCAAGATGGTCAAGTGGAAGGAACATTGGAAGTCATCTGGGGCAATGACTTCGCANACACCTTGGTGGGGTTTGCGCTGCGCAGCCACATTCTCCTCACCCGTGTTTCTTAGGTTTGATACTTGGATTACCCCAGCAGGAAACGAGCAGTCTCTGAATGGAGGGTTTTGTTCGGATTTCTAATAGCTTCCAGTGCTTGCCCCAGACCACAAGGAGTATACCAAATTTACTTAGACATCCAGGCCAGACGTGAAGAATTTCTCTGTCAGATCTTGTAAGCCACACCAATTTAACATTTTGGCTTCTCCTGGGCAAAGAGAAGACAGCCAAAGAGCATGGATGCTGGGGTGGGGGTGTGGGGGGCGTACTGGTGACATGTGGCAGTTCTTGAAAGTAACCTCTCTGCCCCTCTACTCTCCTCATTCTCCTTCAAGGGAGAAAAGGAAATTTTCAGCTGGGGAAGGAGGGGTTGCTCTTTAGCATAGCTCGAAGTTGTTTGCCTTGCTCTGCCCACTACAGTGTGAGCTTGTGAGACATCTCACTGTGAGGACAGCTGGCTTCAAGGCAGAGCCTCCATTTGCTCCACTCAGCACTTCCCTCCTTGTTCACGGAATAAATAAAAAGCTACTGTTGGCAACCTGATTCACTCACAGAAGAACACGTGCTATCAAATCCAATAAAGTAACCGTGTGGTACCTACTATGTGGCAAGCGCTGTGTCTCCCACATTACAGATGCTAATTTAATAATGATAAAAATCAGTAGCAACAGCATCACTTATCAAGTGCTTATTCTATAAAAGGCTAGTGTTAAATATATAAACATGCCTGGTTTCACTCCCTACGGCTCTCTGAGTAATATATAATTATTGCTTTCTCCTCTGAGAGGAAAAGGGACTCTAAGACATGAAATAAACTTGCCCAGAGTCACCCAGCTTGTCAGTAACACAGCTGCAATTTGAACCCAAGCCTGACCTCATAGGCAATGCACAGCCACAGTATAAGAGCTCACAAGAAACAACATTACAAGCTTATTAGAAAGGTTAGGCTGTAGACCAGCAGCAGAAAACTTGCCTTGCACAGACAGGGACCTGGTTTTAATCCCCCATGCTGTAAGCACACGCACACAAACACACACACACACACACACACACACACACACACACACACACTTATACGCATGTGCACATGCATGTGCACCACTTCATTATAACATATAGGCCTCAGATGGTAAAATTTTCCAGATTAGAATAGAGACATGCTAGTTATTCATTTGGACCAAGAGCATAACAAAACTATTCTGTAGTAGAATTTTGCTACCTTTCTAGTAATTAGAACTTTCAAAAAAAATTTTTCCCTGGTCTGTGCATTCAGTTACTGAGATCTGCAGCTAAGTGTGTATGTGTTCTGGTTTTAACATTTTATTATATATGGTAAAATATTTTAAAAGATATCCAAACAAGACAATTGATTCCTCAACATTGAATAGGGAAATGAACTCAGAGGTGGACTGAGCAAAGCTTGTAGAAGTCAGCAAGGATTCATTGAAACAAAAGAAAAATCTTGAGGCTCTGAAGAATCAAAGAAAAAGATGACTGGAAAACTCAGAAAGCTTCAAGGGATAAAGAAGCCATTGTCCAATGACACTAAATGAGGCAGGGGACATTAGGGACATCTGCTTCTTAGGAGCTCACCTGACCATGCATTGTCCTAACTAGCAACCTAGAACATTCATCCAGGTGCAGGGCTGACCACAGAGGTTCCTGCCAGGGACAGTTCTAAAGACATGGTGGAAGTTTTTAGGTACCTGCCCTTCCCACACTGGTACCAAAGTACACAGCTGGGCACATGAATTCAATATACACACAGTTCCCTGGGTCTATGAGTCCTCTGAACATGGAATTCAGATGGCAAACTTCGTGCATAGTGACTCCTCACACTTACAGATGGGGCTAAGATTAGGGTTCATCTGTCTTTCTTAATTTATGGCCTCATAANAGACATCTACTTTAAAATATTATACAGATTAAATGAGTTATATGTATACACTTTAGTTAGGGTTTCTATTGTTGTGAAGAAACACCGTGATCATAGCGACTATTATAAAGGAAAACATTTAATTGGGACTGGCTTACAGTTTCAGAGATTTAGTCCAATGTCATGGCAGGAAGCATGGGGACATGGAGGCAGACATGGTGCTAGAGAAGGAACTGAGAGTTCTACATCTGGATCTGCAGGCAACCGGAAGAGAGAGTGACATTGGGTCTGGCTTGAGCATTTGAAACCCCAAAGCCCATCTCCAGTGACACACTTCCTCCAACAAGGCCACACCTACTCCAACAAGGCCATACCTCCTAATCCCTGTCAAGTAGTACCACTCTCTAATGACCAAGCATTTAAATATATGAGCCTATGGGGGCCATTCAAACCACTGTGTGTATGTGTGT
>LZPO01118645.1:0-10086 GCA_001675575.1 Neotoma lepida | reverse complement strand
ACCTGGTATAATCCATTATTTTAGCAAATGCTTAATTAAAAATTTTGTATGAATAAGAAATTATTCTTGGTATTTGTGAAATTCAATAGGAAATTAAAAAGTTATTGTCATATATTTTAAACTATAGCAACTAAAGTTAGACAATAGAAAATAGATAAAAATAAAATTTAAATGTCATAATATGATAAATATAACACAATACTGAAAATGTACAAACAATTATTAGATAATAAGATAAGAAACCTTAGAGAAAGAAGGAGAGGGAAACAGACACANAGACAAGCAAGGAAACAGAGAAATTCAATGTGTCTCATAATATTTTCCAAAGGTTTTAAGAGGTTTGACAATTAGCCACATAAATAAAAAGATTCTGGACAGAATATTGTAAGGACAAATACCTTCAAGAAATATATAAAAATAGCATTTAAAGAGCCTTATGACAGGTCAGGCTAGAACAGGGTAAAGAAAGTATGAACGAGATCAGAATTAAGATTTTTGTCCAACTGATTTGACATCTAGTTATAAACTTGCACTTGAATTGTAAGTGAAAAATGTTGTTCATTGGAACATTTGTATGAAAGAATGTTGCAAACTAGTTTAANTTTTAAAAAGACTAACTCTTTGATAACTATGTTGAAAATCAATAAGGGCAAAACTCAAAAGTAGAATCAGAGATTGGCTAGTTTTCTATTAAAATAATTCAAAAAGGGAAAAACAGTTTCCACCATACTGCTGGTAGAAGAAAATGTTGGGGCTGTAGAGACATTTTTAAGATATTGCTCATGAAGGACTTGNAAATTAACTTTCTAGAGATAATTCAGCACCAAGTANGTGGTTGATTAAATTAATTATAGTATTGTCCTATGATTGCTAAAGAAGATGTAATTTTAGTAGTTCCCAGACCTAGTTATAAAATCAATCTGGATTTTACCACACTATAAAGTAAAAATGTAACAATGTATGTAAGGACTCAAGATTGTGTTAGAAATCACTAGTGATCTAGTGAAAAGGTAAATTTAGAGAATATGAAATGATTGACTAGCCAAATAGACTACATACACATTGCAGTTTTTCTTAAGGGACAGTNACAACCACAGTAACATTTCAAATACATTCATTTGTTCACAAATNATTGTGTTATAAATTCAGCTGCTCCAAAGTGCTTTAAAATTGTATCATCCATTGCTCACTTGTTATCTCAGTCATTGCTCACTTGTTATCTCTGTCACAACAGTCTTTCAGAAGTACATCTAGTGAGGTTTAGCCTGGGGTAAAATCTCATTTCAAAGTGTATTATGGTTTGAAGTCCCACCAAGGTAGCTTCAAGGTTTCTACTGATTAGAATTTAGTCATTTTATGTGGTACTTAATCCTATTCTATTTATACACTCAGATGTAGAGGTTGATGTCTGGTTTCAAATATTAAATTTGTTCGTATATGCAGATGAACATATGTCCCAGTTTGTGTGTGAACATCATGAGAGTTATATGGTCATTGGAACTATAGGATATGCCATAGTGAGACTCCTGNCAAATTCTCTCCTAAATTTTCGTTTTGATTCCATTGACTGTGCCCACTCCTGGATTAGAACAGTATACTGCTGCCCATACATGCCACTGTGCAGGGCTCTAGGTCATGTTTCTATTTTATGACATCTGGGCCAATTCTGTGGCAAATAAAAAANATTGCTATTAGCATAAAACAAGAAACATTCAAATATCCTCATAAGCATGTAGGAGAAATATTGAAGGATTTTATTTCCAACAATATAGAAAATAAAATACAATATTAAGGTGATACTTCTGTGAGCCAATGTTAAAGAGAAGGGTTTCGGCTAAACTAGAGTGTTACACTCTGTTATTTAACATCTATAAACTGCACACTAAGAGAAAAAATACAAGTTTTGTCCTGCCATATAGAGAAATGTCTTTAGTTCTAACTGTTGATTAGAGTGAAAAGCGAACGTAGGGAAGTAAGGGACTAAGGCATAAGGAACTTGTGTTAACATGACGGCATACAGAATATAAAGAGAGATTCTTAAACGTTCCCCTTTAAACTTCCAAATTTTGTCTGATGATTTTTCCTAGTTGTTTATGGGCACACACACAGACAAGTTGATACAGATGATAATCCTTGACAATGTCACAGAAAGAACAAAGACTATTGAGAGCCACATTATCACGTGGAGCAACAGAGGCATGAGGATGGCTGGAGCTGGGGAACGTACTGTGTACACTGAGTTCACCTTTCAAGCACTCATACATGATGAAATAAGGCACATTTGTTTGAAAAGGAAAGACATGTGGCTGACAGATCACATTCTTAAGTATTGTTTTATATTTATAACAAGAGGAATGCAAATTATCTCACCTTTTATGAAAAAAATAGTGTCTTAGAAGTTGAGAAGGAATGATTATATCTACTAAAATTTCATTCTGTAAGGAAGTTGGTTCTGACTTTAAAACAAATATTTTCAAGATGAAAAGTACATATCACTCACAAGCTTTCCCTGTAATATAGATACTGCAACTTTTTTCTACAGATGCATTGTCTATGCAGACTGTGTGAAAGGTTGAAGAATATGAACTTTATACATGTAACTCCAAACTATGATAGAACTTCCAGCTACCAGCACTATGTTGTAAACTGTATCACTATCCAGTGTTATAAATGGGTTTGATGGCCTTCTAAACTTTTCCAATCCCAAAATAATCTGTTAATTATCCCTTCTCAAAATAACTAAATATCATTTGTTCAAGATAATATTGCTTCTGTTGTTAAGATGACAGACATAACTCCCTTGTGTTAATGTTCATTTTTCAATAAAAATACTAGTTTTTATATTAAGACAATCAATTTAAGTCCATACCATTGAAAATTTTTGAAAATTCATAAAGAACAATGCAAACAGACTCCAAAACATATGAAAAACAGATGGAAAAAAGATGTTTGGTATTCTGAAAAAGATTGTAAATAAACCTATAATCTTACAATACATTTGAATTAGATTAATTTTGATGTAACAAAATTAAGAATACAGTATGGGAAAATTAGGCTACTGAAGAGAAAAATGTTTACAAATTAAATAGAATTGTCATCTCTGGCAACAGTATAAGTATAAATAGATCCTCAGTCATTACACTTTTATCCCTTAGTAAATACATAAATGTAATTTTATTATGAGGAATTATTCATTGAATTCAGTAACAGAATAGGTTTTAATTATTTTAGGACAGTGATGAGAATTATTTTGAAAGATATTATGTTTTTCATTGAGTAGATCATAAGTCTGCAAATACTAAGACTTAAAAAATTCAATTATATATACTTAGAATATCTATTTAGGAAGGAAGATGTAAACATGAAACAAATCATATGATGGCTGGAGTCCTAATGTGTGAAAAAGACAAAATGTAATTCACGACCTCTGTAACACCAAATCAAAACACTACAGCCATTTTGTCATTTCTTATTTTAATTTCTGTAACTTGAATTGATCTTCTCAATGCTGAGAAAGCAGAAAAATGTGAAATTTACATTAGCCAAGAAAACATTTAGCAGTAAATGCAAATCATGTGTAATTTCCATTTTGCTAATGTGTTTTGGCTCAAAACCACTCCTAACAGCTTCTATTTTTATTCTATATCTTATTCCTTTGGTTTCACCTCTTGCCAATTTGATCATAATAGTTGTGCTAAAAGAGACATTGGCTTTAGTTTTGGACCNCTTCATCATTTAAGAATGTATTTGCTATTTACATGATTGGAAACTAAATACGACCTGTTTGAGCTTATACAACTTAGAGCAATATGAATGCAATCACAATTAATATAGTTGTTCATTATGTATTTGTCATGCATGTATAGTTACACGGTACAACTTAAAAAGTTTATGATCCTGTGACCTGTAGCACAAACATGAATAATAAAATCCACTACTAGTACTGTAGAATTCCATTAAGAATTTTTGCTTCACAAATGTTCTATTGATATCACTACTTTTGTTTTGTTTGGTTTTTGATACTGGGTTTCTCTCTGCAACAGCTATGGCTGCCCTGGAACTCACTCGGTAGATCAGTGACCTCAAACTCACAGAGATCTGCCTGCCTCTGCCTCCTGAGTACTGGGATAAAAAGCATGAGCCACCACCACCAGGTTTGATATCGCTATTTTAAAAAGTATTGTTATGATGAATCTCCATCCAGTAACTGATGGAAGCAGATGCAGAGATCCATAGCCAAGCACTGGGCCAAGCTCCAGGAGTCCAGTTAAAGAGTGGGAGGAGGGATGATTACATGAGCAATGGGGGTTAAGATCATGACAGGGAAACTCACAGAGACAGCTGACCCGATCGAATAGGACTTTATGGATTCTGGACTGAGAGCGGAGGAGCCTGTATGGGACAGAACTAGACTCTCTGCATGTGGGTGACAGTTGCATGACTTGGTCTATTTGTGGGACCCCTGGCATTGGGACCAGGATCTATCCCTGGTACATGAGGTGGCTTTTTGGAGCCCATTCCCTACAGTGGGATGCTTTGCTCAGCCGTGAAGCATTGGGAGGGGCTTGGTCCTACCTCAATTTGATGTTCCAGGCTTAGCTGACTCCCCATGGAAGGCCTTACCCTTTCTGGGGAGTGGATGGGTGTAGTGGATGGGTGCAGTGTNGTTTTGGCTTTGACCATGGGACACAGCCCCTATAATGACAACAGGTAACTATGACACCTGCCTAAGACCTCCCCCTAGGGTGTGGCTCAGGAGATGCCCCTTAAGACTAGAGGTGCCTACACGACTGCCTCTTCTCTTCTCTCTTCCTGCTTCTGGATCTCCTGGATCACTTGAGGTTTCAGAGGCTGGATTGGATGCAAGCCAGAGTCCTCCGCTGGATTGTGTATCCTTTCCCCTGGATCTGTACTTGAATTCTTACTGGTTGTAAGTTATCCTAACATTAAACTCTGTAAATTGCTAGATAAACTACATGAGTATGCCTCATAATCACTCATACAGATGGGGAGCAGGATAGGGGAGAGGTACAGAGATGGAAAGGAGGGGAGGGAGGGAGAACTGTGGTTGGTATGTAAAAGGAATAAAAAATGTAAAATAAAAAAATGCAATACTATGAATCCATATGTTAGGACCTCTTGAAACTGAGAAGCTTTTGTAAGGCAAAAGACACTGTCAATAAGACAAAACGACAGCCTACAGAATGGGAAAATATCTTCACCAACCCCACATCCGACAGAGAGGGCTGATCTCCAAAATACATAAAGAACTCAAGAAACTAGACATCAAAATATCTAACAATCCAATTAGAAAGTGGGCTACAGATCTAAACAGATAATCCTCAACAGAAGAATCACAAATGGCTGAGGGACATTTGAGGAATTGCTCAACATCCTTAGTCATCAGAGAAATGCAAATCAAAATGACTCTGAGATACCATCTTACACCTGTGGAATGGCTAAAATCAAAAACACTGAGGACAGCTTATGCTGGAGAGGATGTGGACTAGGGGGAACACTCGTCCACTGTTGGTGGGAGTGCAATCTTGTACAGCCACTTTGGAAATCAATATGGCGGTTTCTCAGAAAACTGGGAATCAATCCTCCTCAAGACCCAGCTGTACCACTCTTGGGCATATACCCAAGGAATGCTCAATCATACCACAAGGACACATGCTCAGCTACGTTCATAGAAGCATTATTCATAATAGCCAGAACCTGGAAACAACCTAGATGCCCTTCAACTGAAGAATGGATCAAGAAAATGTGGTACATATACACAATTGGAGTACTACTCAGCAGAGAAAAACAATGACATCATGAAATTTGCAGGCAAATGGATGGAACTAGAAAGTATCCTGAGTGAAGTAACCCAGACCCAGAAGGACAAACATGGTATGTACTCACTCATAAGTGGATACTAGATGTAAAGCAAAGGATAACCAGACTACAACCCACAGCTCCAGAGAGGACCCAAGGAAGGACGCATAGATAGCCCAGCGATGGAGAAATGGATGAGATCTACATGGGCAGACTGGGCGTGAGGGGTAGAAATGGAGGGCAAGGGTTATAGTTTATACTAGCTATATAAATGTTTGTAATTTACAGATATTATGTCAAATATAAATCATATAGCTACAAACAAATATAGTTCCAGACAAAGTAAAATGGATGTAAAATAGTAAACAAATATTTGAAACAAATATTACCACCGGAAAAACATCTGTCACTAGGGGAATAAATAAAAGGTAGCTCTTGAAAGAACAGTGGAAGCATCAGAAATGTTGTGCTAGAAAGGTAACAATCGAAGTTTGTAAATAATAAAGAGGGACTTCATAGACGACTCAGCAGGAAGAGAACTTGCTGATCTTCCAAAGCACACAGGCTCAGGTCATTCAAGAGTATCCATATAGAGCTAGGCTCATGTTTGATTGTAAATAAGACAATCTGTTATTCAAATATGTAATTCACTGAAATCTCAATCTCATCCTAGTTTTCTATTTTCCAGTATAAATTCACGTTAATTGCATGCTGTTTAAATGTGGTTTTACATATTTACTCTCAGCAGCTTACTCGTAGAATTACATTTATTTTCCTGCAAATGAGTCCTTCAGCTCTTCAATAAATGTTCTCTCAATATTTGATATGGTGGTATATATGCAGTTTCAGTTTTATCCTAAATGAAATGTTTATTTGAGGTGTTTCATTTAAAGTGTTTTCATTTTCTCCTCATTTCTGTTGGAAAAGCAATCATGCAGTCTCATTTTTCTATCTTCTCTCTGGTGTTACTGTTCTAGTTAGTGGTTAAGTAACCTGAAACAGGGAAACAGCAAAGTGAAAAAGAAGTTCAAACAAATATTAGCCTCCATTTTGAAAACAGATTTTCTGCATATAAAAAAAGTTTATAGGTAATCTCTGTGTCACCAACTTAGTTCACTTGTTTGTTCATTCATAACAGACAAAAAGATTACAATAGTCTAAATCGTGAGAAAATAATTTTCTTAGCAACCACATGGGCATCAATGTGCATAGGCTTTTTTAAGTTTGTGTATTAGGATTTGGGACAAATGCCATTCCATTGCAAGTAAAGAGTGTGTGCATATTTGTAATAAAATATTTTCATGATAAAAATTAATTTTACCTTTGTCTAAAAATGCACATAAATTTTTGCCATGTCTATATACAAAAATAAATTGTAACATTTATTTCTCAAACCATGGATGATGATCAAATATTTATCTTATATTTTCTTTAATTCCCAATACTTACATCATAGGAAAAATTTGTTTACACTGANTTCCTCAACTTAATGAAAAAGTTCTGAACATTTTTCCTTATTTTCCCTTTTATTTTCCAAGAGTAGAAAAGTCCTCCTGTAGAAAAATACTCACAGTCATTTTAAAAATATTAGCGCTGCTTCAAAAAAAAATTGGATNCTAAGTGACTGTCCCAGAAATTTTTCAAGGAGAAAGGATGATAATTGTTGATAATTGAAATATGGCATCATCAGTTAAAATTTGAATTTGAAAGAAATGACACATATTTTAAAAAATAAATATGCAGTTAATTCTTTGAAATTTTATGCAACATATTTTGGTCATATGCAACCTTGGTTTGTTCTCTTGCCTATTTCAGATTGTACCCTACCTCCCTATCCAACCAACTTTCTTTCCTTTTAAAGGAAATATTAATGATAATTGTCTCCAAATTAGTGGTGCCCATATACTCATGTGTTGCTGGACATCCACTGGTGCATTTTCAACCTACCAGAAGCCACATCCTTAAATAAAATTGATTTTTCCTCATGTTATCCTTCATTTTCCCACAAGTTATCAAATGTCCATGATAACTATCTCAGGGGGGCATGGGTGCTCATGAATCACTTCCTACTCTATTCTAGAATGCTGATTGGCTAGACCATGTCCTAATTTTGGGAAGCCAATCATAGTGGCTGTGAGTTCGTGGACTAGTAATGTCCAGAGGACACTGGCTCCTGCCCTCCTCCAGCTCTAACCTTTACAATATTTCATCCACCATTCCATTTTGGTATGATCCTTGGGAAGTGATGTGTTATAGGTCTTACATTTGTCACTGATTGCACCACAGTTTTAAGGGAAAGACATCTATAGAGTGTAAGTAATAGTAATGGGAAGCAGTAGTAATTGGGAGAAAGATGAGATGGCAGGAAAGAGTGTTGGGGGATGGAAATAACTATAAGGATGTTTGGAATAGATATAGATATCCTACTATTTTATAATATGCATGTGCATTTGTGTGAGCAAGTGTATTATGTGTACTCATATCAAAGTTTATATATGGGTATTTTGCGCAAATAAAAAGTCCAAAGTCCCAATTCAGTTATTGGTCAAATATGTCCCAGACATGGCTCAAACAGTACAAGCAATCATCTTTGCTCTTAGATGCCTACCAGAACATGTTGATAAGACCATATTACTGAAGACAACACAAATGTGTTACAAAATATGNAGAAATCAATTTGGAAATGATTAGGAACTGTCTTTGCTGCTAGCTAGCTCTCGAAGTAGTGGCTGTTGCTATACAGGATGCTGGGTAAAATAAAAGTCACCTAAAGTTTTACCCAGTTGTGAATCTTGTAAACTATAGTGACCATTGTAGCAACATATGCCTCTATTTGCAATGATGGTAGAAATGAAATGAGAATAACCAACTGCTTTTTCATTTAAGGCCCACTCAACAGAAGAAAACACATGCTTGGTATTGTACATCTGACCAACCTCTCCTGCTTGAGGAACTCATAAGCCCCAGGTGATAACTTGCTACTATCATTTTGCTAACTAGACATATATCAATACTCTCTAAATTCTTATCTTTCTATCTCCAGATTAGATCCTTTAAGATGTCATCAGAGAATATTTATTTTTCAGTGGATGGTAGCAAATTCAGAAATTCACAAATGACCTAAGTACACTCTTTTATTGCAAATATTCAATAAAATATTTGACTCATATTTTAATTGAAATTTAATCGTGCTTATATTAAATTTGAGTTTCACTGCACTGAGTTACCTTCATTTTATATGAATACTGTGCAGAAGGAAAATTGTTATCCTAGTCACGGAATTTTGGTTCTTAAGATTCCTTCTATTATTCCAGCAGTAAGAAGGAACAAGTCTCACATTTCTTATCTTTACTCCTCTTTTTTTTATTGTCAGTTACTAAAGACTGTTGGAAACAACATATTGTAATTTTAAATTCATTCATTTATCTCATTGATAAATGCTGACACCATTTCCATTATAGTTTCTTGGTGAGACTCATAAAAACAATGTTTGTCTATGATCATTGTAATTATTATCTAAAATTATTTAGTTCATATATACATATATATGAGTTTGATTATACATATGCTAAGAGATAACATAGATGTATATATTGTGCATTCCTGTCTAGTTAGAAGCTATGTCAATGAATATTTTAATTCAAGACCAAGAAGACTGAAGGACTGTCTTTTTTATTAGTTATTAGACAATTTGTTAGAATGTATTTCTCACATTCACTTCACATAAAGTGGAATTTGTGCTGCCAGTGTATGTTTGGGTTTGTGGCTCCTTATTGTTACATCGTTGACTTACCAAGGGCTAAACTCTAAAAGGAAATTGACTCTTCCACTCCTGGCATCTATCAGTAGCCAATAGCTTCCCAGGTAGGCAGGACTATACATCAGTCCCCTTTTCACCTTCCAAAGAGTCTATTGTGAGAAGTGTTTTGTCATACTGAGTAATTTTTTCTCTTAATTTAAAATACAAATAGTATTTTATAAAAAAGTTATATTTTAGATGAGTATTTATCTCAGTGGCAAGAGTACAAACCCTGCTTCTGTTAGTTCCTGGATTTGACCTTCAATCAAAGCAAAAATAAATAAAAGGAAAGAGAAGGAAAGGAAGAAAGAAGAAAGAAATTGAAGATATTGAGGTTTTACTTTCAGTTTAGATGTAAGTTAAGTAATTGTTAATATGTTCTAAATGTATGTGTACCTGCATATTTAATATGCATCCTCAAATACTGAACTCTTTAATTTTTTATACTTATAGGGAGAGATTCTACA
>LZPO01118640.1:0-17146 GCA_001675575.1 Neotoma lepida | reverse complement strand
TCTCTATCTCTATCTCTATCTCTATCTCTATCTCTATCTCTCTGTTTCTCTGCTGGCCTGTGTACTCTCTCTTTTTGTTTCCGTAGCTCTTAATAAAACTCTTGTGAGCAGGCTTGCCGTGCTTTGTGACTTTTCCTCACAGGGTAAGAGGGCCACCTAAAACCTAACAACTGGTCTCAATACAACAACAGCCAAGAATCAGAAAGCAACAAGTGTTTGTTGGTGTTCAGCTCTGTTTCTCTATTTTATACAATTCAGAATCCCTTGCCCTGAGAATAGTCCTCCCTAGACCAAGAAGGGTCTTCATGAATCAATTAATAAAATCAAGGTAATTCCCCACAGGCATGGCCAAAGGCACATTCCCAGGTGATCCTAGATTCTGTCAAGTTGACAGCACTAACCATCAGAGAGCTAAACAGCAAAAAATACAAAGGTCAATTTCTTATGAATCTATTTTACGTCTACTATTATGTCCAAGAGTGGGCTGTCTGTACCATACAACAATCAGAGCTCTCTGATGCATAAAAATCATTATTAAAGTCTATAAAAATTAGTATTTAACCTTGATATTTTTTAGCATAGAAGTGGTATGTTTATATTCTGACACTCCTTATTTTTAATATTTTTATATGCTAGTTTTATGCTAATTCCAGCAACTGACCAACCAAGCAAGAATCTGAAATTTAGGGTTTAAGGATGCCTAAGTGTCATGGGCAGCAATGTTATGTCTATAACCAAGTATGGCACACAGGATGAATGACTCTAACACTTGGCTCACTTACAGATCACCTAATAACAAATGAGCCAGCACATTAGGACTATTCAAAGTTACTCGGTGTATTGACTCTACTTCCAGATAAACAAGATCAAACAACCCACTGTTCTTTCTCTGCCTTTGTAACTAATCAAAGCCTGAAGGTCTCAAAAGTACTTTCTAATTGGCTTCATTGTTTTGTTTATTGTGCTTATCACGGGGCAGTTAACATTTACATTGCAATGGACCATCCTGATGTTTCAGTTGGTTTCAGATGGCTCTTAATGGTTTTCAGTGTTTCAGCATAACCAGTGAGCCCATGCTTACTAGGTGACCTTCATTAAGGAAAGAACTGGATTCTGCCTTACAGGCCTTCGAAGGTACAGATAGTGAAATGTGGTGGGTCTGTGTGTGACGACATACACTCATACCTACCCTGTGAATGTAGCAGTGGTATTGTGTGCTAATAGAGTAGACTACTTGCATTTCCACTTTCATGATTCTTTTTCTAGAATATTGTTTTTCCTATGCATCCTTTCTGACCTGTTCCATGTCCTACAAAATGCATCCTCAGTTTCATAAGCTAAAACAATGCACAAGTGCATTATTAGTATGTTATCATCATGTTATCACTAGTCTCCTTTTCGTCCATACATTACTTGTTATCTATTCAATTCTGTCTCCTCTTAACTAGTTTCCTAAGATGATGCATTTCTTATTTGGTTTTCCAGCTTGAATGTTTGCAAATAATTTCATCTAGTTTGGGACCTTGTAAAGCAAAACTAAGTACAAATTATCGACTTATTTTCTTTGGTGGAGTGTTTCTGGTGCTGTATTTAAGAACTCTTTGCTGATGCATAGCTAAGAACTCTTTACCAAGGGTTAAAGCTGGAGGAAACACCTGCCCAGAAATGGTCAGCATAAGGAGTCAGGGTTTGGGGTTTGGTATGGCGTGGGAATTGTTCAGGGCCTTGTTTATGGTAAGAATCATAACAACTTATGAATGTGTTAAAACAGATAGAACTGTGCAAAGCAGGACTCACCCAGACGTTCTAAAAGTCTAAAGCAATGTCTGTTTGCTTTAATTATATCATTTAGGAATTGTTTGTTCCTAACCTCGGGAACTTAATTTTTTTACACGTCCATATTTTTATATTCCTAAACAGGGTAAGATGCCCCCTAAAGTGTTACATCTATGTAAATGTGCCTTTCTCTTTGGCCTTCTTTTGTTACTCCTCCTCTGCCTCCTCCTACTTTTCCTCCTCCTCCCTCTCCTCTCTTCTCCTTCCTCTTCCTCCTCTTTCCTTTTCTCCATCTCCTCTTCTCAGTTGTCCCATTTGGGAACTAGCCATGTCCCCATGAACTGTGATCCCCATGAACTGTGAATCACACTGAATGCTCCAGCAAAGATCCTGAGCCGCTCTGGAAGAGTTCTGTTGCTCACCCACTCTTAAACAGTGGAAATTCTCTATTATCTCTTTCAGGGAAGGAAGGGGTCTTGGGAGAAAGAGGGGAGAAGCAGGTTTCTCATGTCTTCCTGCACTTCCTATCACCAAATGTAGTAGATGACAATGGAGCAAAACAATGCAGCCTTGCAACTGCCAAAAGACACTCCAGGAGCTGCCAGAATGTTCTTTAGGGTAGTTTCTATGGAAAATAAAATTAAAGAGAAATAATATCACGTCCACTTAAGATCCTATCACATTATAAGGATCTTGGAAAACCAAAAACCAGGTAAATTAAACTTCCTTTTATAGAAAGATCGATGTGTGTGCTACTTTGGTTTGCTTATTAGCATGTAAAGTAATAGATTACATCATACCATTTACTTCAGCAATCCATAGAAAAAGAATATCCAGTCCAACTGGATATTAGAAACATAGAACCTCTTTGGGGTTCCTTGCACTTTGAAAAGAATGAGAAATCCAGAAGAATCACAAAGTGAGCTCAGTTATATAAAAGTTAGCAAAACAATAATGAAGTCATTTATTTCATCTTTTTTTCCACATTCTTTATGGGTCATATAAGGATGAAAGAAAGAAAAATTACATTGTGTTTAACTGTCCACATATTTAATAACTACATAGATGTGTTTTTGTTTTTTGTTTTTGTTGTTTGTTGTTGTTGTTGTTTTACTGTAGATCAGAGTTTTCAAAGCACTGACAAACAGTAGGGAACAAACACTAAAGTTCCTACTCTGTAGAAGAAGAAACATGACAAGCAGGAATAGGAAAACGCCTTATGCAGTGTCAAGTGATGAAAGATGAGGTCTATAGAACAAGCAGGAGGGAATGCTTAGGCAAAATGAAGTCACACACACACACACACACACACACACACAAATTCAACCAACTCCCCTTGAGAAAAAAACCTTAACTAAAGAAAATTGATTTTTATCATAAGTATTAATGCATTAGCTGTACAAATTAATGAAATTTGCTGTGATGTTTCCATAAGCACACACATTGTGTGTTCAACTTGTTCATCCAATCTTCCAGCTTCTCTCACCAAGCTTCTTCTCATTCCCTAATGAGCCCTAAAATTAAGTCTTTAGATTGTAAAGCCAAATTAATTCCAGATGGGTTAAATATGTTAATGTACAAAAGAAAGACATTATTTGAAAAAAGTATCAATAAACATTTATATAATCTTAGATTAAGGAAGGATATGCTAAACATCAAAGCAAAACAGAAATTCTAAAGAAAAAGCTAAATGGCATTAAAATGTATAATTTATACATATTTGAAAATCTTACAAAGCCAATAAATGGAGATATGACAGAATAATAAAATATTTAAATAGTAGGTTAAGTGTTCGGTACATAAGGACTTTTCAAACAAACAAACAAAAAAAAACCACTTTCCAGAAGAATTTTTCGACCATGATGTTAAGAAATAATTCATAACTTGGCATGATGGTAAACACCTGTTTTCCTAGCACTCAGGAGGCTGAGGCAGGAGGATCATGACTTTGAGACCAGCTTGGGATACATAAACAGAGCCTGTGAAGAAGAAGGGAAGGGAGAGCAGTAGCAAGAAGAGGAGAAAAGGAAGAGAGGAGGGTTAACCAAGTTAAAAAAAATATCTCCCAACCAAAACAGTGTTTAGATTATCTATGTCAAAAACACAAATTAAAAGATCAAACAGCATTAATACACAAGATTTTTGACATTTGTTGACAAGGAACTTTTAAAGAGACTATAAGGCAGAGAATAAACACATCATACACTGCAGTGTATGGGAAAGGACATGCGGAAGAGAGGTGAAGATGTGTGCAAGCATTTTAAGGAAATAATCATATATGTCAGCCAAGGTTTAAAGATGAGATCTGCCTCTTCCCAGGTTTCTGAAGGCACCTTATATTGATATAGAAATGTAGGATACAGATATGATAGGATGAAAGGGTAGATTATTGAATCTACTTTTATTTTTATTTATTTATTTATTTATTTTGGTTTTTCGAGACGGTTTCTCTGTTTAGCTTTGCGCCGTTCCTGGAACTCACTTGGTAGCCCAGGCTGGCCTCGAACTCACAGAGATCCGCCTGCCTCTACCTCCCGAGTGCTGGGATTAAAGGCATGCGCCATCACCGCCCGGCTGAATCTACTTTTAAAGAGCAAAAACTTGTTTAAAATGTTTTATATTGCTATAGATTTTAGTTTATTACAAATTTAAAGTTAATTTTGTTATACTGAATATATATTTCTACTCTGGTTTAAGGTATTATATGTAACTCATTTAAAATGTAATGGATAATTAATAAATATAAATTAATAATTAGTCTTCTATGATACTCAAACTTATAGTCATGCTAGTTAAGTTTTCTAGGTAAACATAGATATATTTCAGTTAGGTAGGTAATCTTCAAACACTTCAAAGACCTACAGAATATGGCATTTAAAATGTTTTTAAAACTTAGACTTTTTGGACAGTGAGACATATCTGCTCCTGGCAGCACCAATTTACTTCAAAGAAAGAGGTGGGCATTAAAGACACTCTACAGAGTATCTTCTTCTTGACAAAAATAGCCATTTGAGCAAGAAACTGTTCTTGCCTGGACTGATTAACAGAATATTGTATCAACTGAATATGCAAGACCCATAGGAAGGTGACCACTGAACTTTACAAGGCGAAATAGTTCTTCAGGTTCCTGCTTTGCAGAGGAGACTGCCAGACATTCTACAGGACACAGGAAAAGTGACTTGAAAAACTCAAGGCCTATAGGCTAAAGATGGATGCCACCAACATTACAGAGAAATATTGGGTAACTGTCCAGGCAGCCAGCTGTCTCTGTCATTCTAGATTTTTGGAAGTTGCTTATAATGCACTTCCTGTTTNCTTAGGCAATATTGTATCCTTCTGAGGTCTTTGATGTAGTTGAAGACTAGATACTTATAATTATAATTTTCCTTGGTTATGATAAAAGATAAATTAGATATGAAACCTTAGACTCACAAATATAGGATAGATAGAATATTTTCTTTAATTTTGTCAAATACAAATAGACTAGATATTGTGACTGTAATTCTTGCTTGATAACTGTTTTGTTATATGTAATTTTACTATGTTAAAATTAAAACCTTCCTTTTTGATTAGACAGAAAAGGGGAAATGTTGTGGAATAATGCTTTTGTATACTGGTTTAATAAAACGCTGATTGGCCAATAGCCTAGCAGGAAGTATAGGCAGGGCTAGCAGACTAGGAGAATGCTGGGAAGAGGAAAGGCTGAATCAGGAGTTGCCAGCCAGACACAGAAGAAGCAAGATGACAAGGCAGAACTGAGAAAAGGTACCAAGCCACGTGGCTAAACATAGATTAAAAATTATGGGTTAATTTAAGTATAAGAGGTAGTCAGTAATAAGCCTAAGCTAATGGCCAAGCAGTTATAATTAATATCAGCCTCTGAGTAATTATTTTGTAAGTGGATGTGGGACCTTGGGTCCTGGCGGGACNTGGACAAAACTTTTTCCTACACTTTATCCCCAGTGGAGATCAGTGGTAGAAGTGAAGAAAGGTTGACAGAGTCACAAACTCCTCCTGAGAGCTGGGCATCAGCACAGCAAAGATAAATCCAGATGTGTGTAAAATATCCACTGCCAAAAGAACACTCACTGGCATCAGAGAGGTCTAGGAGCAGTGTATATAAATGAACATTGAATCTATGTATTTATGCACACATATAATACAAATTTTGAAATATTTCAGTATTAGAACTTTGATTAAATAATCAATTAACTCCACTTTGTGACTTCTTACAGTCATGTTTTTATACCTCAGAACCAGAAAATGCCCTCAATATTGCCAAGTACTTTTAAAATAAAAAATAATATGTAATATTATCCAAAATATGATTAAGAAAAAACTACCGCTTATGTCTGTAATAATAAAAATATGTGCAGCAAAGTCTAAGACTGGCATTTCTGTGCCAAACAACAATTATTATCACTGGGTAGAATTACAGGGGATAAACTAAATATTTGTAAAACACATAAACGAAGTTCTGGATTCCTCCAAATATAATGTCCTAAAGGCTTTATAATCACTGGAATGATATAAGAAATAAAATGCCTTCTTGAATAGATCATAAGCAATGAACTTATTTATCTCTGCTATTAACTGTCTTGATTTTTATTTTGTTATTTTGTGTTGTTTTGTTATTCTTGTCTTATTTTGTTTTGTATTGTTTGGGAAGACAGAGTCTTTCTTTGTAGGCTTTGCTAGCTTGGTACTTGCTATGTAGACCAGGCTGGCCTTGAACTCACAGCCATCCTCCTGCCTCAGCTTCCCATGTCGGGCATGACAAGTGGGATTATACTCTTGACAATGTATGACATACTCTTCAAAATCATATTATTATTAATGTTACTGTAAATGTAGCTTGTTAGAAAATATGCTAGTCTTCAAGTTGTCACCATGTTTGCTTAGCTTTTATTTCTTTTTCAAGGAACAGGGAGCTGGTTTGCAAAAAAAATGATAACAAGTCACATTTTTACATAGCATTTTGCTTGAGTCTTTCATCTGTACTCAATTAAAACTCTATCGGCATTAGTTCTTACAGTGATGTTCCATTCCACAATGTCTCAAGTTTAAATGAAGTATAGTTGTTTGAAAAAAAATCACATTTCTTTAATTTCCTGATTTTCTGTATACCATTTCCATTTCTGTGAGAATTCCCATANACATCAGAAATGGTCTGAAATGAGAGAAAGGAACAGGGAGGTTCTGAGGAAGTGATGACAATTGCCAGCATGTCTCTGTATCACTTTGGGAGTTTTAGACCCTTCACATGCATGATCACACATTCAACACTAGTTGTGCTGTGTGGTTGGGGCACACAAAAATACGTCCAACTTTTTAAACAAAGAAATCATCTGATATGCCAAGATTTTGACCATCCCAGAATGAGAGTTCTGACTCTTTGCCTTCTCTTGCACTCCACACTGAAACAAAGTCACTACTTGTTCATCTTATGAATTGTACCTTGTAATTACTAAACCATTTGGAGTAAATACTTTATCACTTGATTTTTAAGTATATGTAGTATGTTATACCTACACCAAATGAATTTAAACAGCTTTATTCAACGACTTTTAAAAACCATTAAACACTTCATCCCAAAGATAGAGGGGACTACCATTACAAAATGACAAATGAGATCACTAGAGTGAACAGGAAAATATTGGTGAAGCCTGCACTGCACCTCCAATGAACATGGAGTCCTGACAAAGCAAGCAACCCACAGCAGTTTTCTCCACATGTCCCATGCCAGTGAGATAATGGAAAAGAAAGAGGTGCTTGGAGGTCTATAACTGCTGTTACCAGTTTAGTCTACTATGATATGAAACTAATCTGTTTAGAAGAGACTCAACAATGAGAAAATATCACCTATTCAAAAGATCCTACTAGAATAAGCTATCTTACCCCAAAGTATTGTTGAACGCAGAGTCACAGCAGCGTGTTTCCTATAAAATTTTACCAAACAATCTGTCAAGGAACAAATTAACCAGTTTGTTATAAATAGTCCTCACATAAATTTCAATCTAAAACTGTTTCATGGTGGATTGATTATTCTTTCCTTCTTCACACTTACCTATTAATTACTCAGTGATGGTACCATCATCTAGCGGGTGGCTGGGGTGTGGCTCAGTGGTAGAGCCCTTACTTAGCATTCATCTCCAGCACTGACAAAGTAGGGAAACAAACTTTAATTTTCCCTCTTGTCTGTGAGCTCTTTATCTGAATGCTCACTGTGGCCCTAGACCCATCACCCAATTCTATCAAAGTTAATTCTGTAATACCCCCTGTACTGACCGGTTTTGTGTGTCAATTTGACACAAGCTAGAGTCGTCAGAGGAAGGAGCCTCAGATGAGGAAATGCCTCAATGAGATCCAGCTGTAAGGCATTTTCTCATTTAGTGATCCATGGAGGCAAGGCCCAGCCCATGGTGGGTGGTGCCATCCCTGGGCTGTTGGTCTTGGGTTCTATAAGAAAGTGGGCTGAGCAAGCCATGGGATGTAAGCCAGTGAGCAGCTCCCCTCCATCACTTCTACATCAGCTCCTGCCTCTGGGATCCTTCCCTGTTTGAGTTGCTGTCCTGACTTCCTTCAGTGATCACCAGCCAAGCTGAAGTGTAAGCCAAACAAATCCTTTCCTCCCCAACTTACTCTTTGGTCATGGTGTTTTGTTGCAGCAATAGAAACCCTAGCTAGGACACCTCCCAGGCATATATCAGATCTACTCTGCTCCCCACTCCCGCCCACACCACAGCTTCTCCTTCAGACCAAGCCCTCTTCCTTGTACATCTTTCTCACCTCCTAACTCTTCCCACTTTACCTAAAGAAGAACTACTTAAAGAAGAATGTTTTAATTCCCAAGTATTTTTACTAACGTAACTACTGATTCAAAAAAAGAAAAAAGAATGAAAGAAAACACCTCTCTTTAAAAGCAAAGCAACTAGGGAAGATGGCTCAGTGGTTAAAGCACAAGTCAAACACACATGAGAATCAGAGTTCACACCCCTAGAACCTACGCAAAAACCAGAGCAGCACTCCTGTAATCCCACCTCTTGTGAGTCAGGGACAAGGGATTGCTAGTGCAGCCAGAGACTCTGCTTCAGCATGTAAAGTCAAGGAAGACACCAAGCATCAACCTCCAGCACGTGCAAACACACATGAGTTCATGCACATGCAAACACATGAATGTAGACCACACACACACACAGGCAAAAACAAATGCAATCATGATGGTGACCAGAGAAACTACTGGTTGTGTTGCAGCAATGCTCAAACTTGACTCATCCAATTTAGATGCAAATATAAGATTGAGACAGAGTGTGAGTCTTTCTTCTGTGCTCAGACGACTTTAATTTTCTGTTACACTACCCATAGTCTCCTCACTTTGATTACTTATTGAAAGAAGAATGACATCGTAGTGCTGAATATAGCACTTGCCCATCCTGGGGGAAGCCCTGGGCTGGATTCTAAGCATCACTTAAAAAAATGAAAAAAGAAGGAAGAGGGAAGAGGAAAAAGAAGAATAAGAAAGAGATAAGAAGAATAATGATATTGCATTTGCTCTATAATTCAGAAGTTTTTATCTAGGGGAAAAAGAAAAGATTCAAGAAAAATGCTGTCTAAAAGGTACTGAGGATAAAATTCAGATTGCTAAGAAAGAAAATTAAATCTAGGGTACATGTTGCAGTAGCAAATGACTCCCTAGATCTCAATGACTCAAAGTGATACAGGTTTACTTCTTGCTCAT
Source organism: Neotoma lepida (assembly GCA_001675575.1). Classification (NCBI taxonomy): domain Eukaryota; kingdom Metazoa; phylum Chordata; class Mammalia; order Rodentia; family Cricetidae; genus Neotoma; species Neotoma lepida. The sequence goes on along the minus strand of LZPO01118640.1, from coordinate 7,632 downwards.
GCTCTATGACCTGATGGTCAACTCTACTCTACTTGCCTTTACGCCTGTGCAATGATGTCTGCGTGATTACTGACATCCAGTTGAGGAGGGCAAAAGTGAACATGGTGAGGCAAGTAGGATTTTAGAAGTCTTTCAAAAGGTATGACACATGTCCTGGACTAAATCACTTGCATGGCTGAATTTAACCTCAACAAAGTGGAAAAGCATAATTTTACCCAAGGAGAACCAGAAAATGCTTATGAATATACAGACTATGTTGTATGCCTAGTACAGAAATGTTCTAATCCAGTGTTCTCAACCTTCCTAATGCTGCAACCCTTAATACAGTTCCTCATGTTGTGGTGACCCCCAACCATAAAATTATTATTGTTGCTACTTCATAACACTAATGTTGCTACTGTTATGAATGGTAATGTAAATATCTGTGTTTTTACAATGGTCTTAGGCAAGCCTTGTGAAAGGGCTGCTCGACCCCCAAAGGGGTCATGACCCACAGGTTGAAAACCACTGACCTAATATATTGTAGAAGCTCTGAATGTCACAATAAGAAAAATAGATTAATAGTGTAAATTTTAGAAAAAGGATGAAAGTATCATTACTAACAAATGATGCTGCTAAAAAAAAAAGAGAGAAGCAACTGAAAACATTAAAATGCCTAAGAAAGCTTATCAAGAAGGCTAGTAATAAATTATATAAGCATCAACAGATTTATTACATATAGAAATAATAAGAGACTAATGGGGGAGGGAGCTGGAGAGATGACTCGAAGAATAAAAGCACTTATTGCTATTGCAAAGGACCTGAGTTTGGATCCCAGCACAATGGCTTGTAACTCCAGCTAAAGGGGATCCAATGCCCATCCCAGGTCTTTGTGTTTATGTATGTATTCATGCATGTGTGTATGTATGCATATTTGTATATGTGTATATGTACAATTATGTGGATATGGGGGTAGGATTTGTGCACATAAGTACACACAGAGTTCACAGAGGGTATCAGATCTCCTAGAGCTAGAGTTCCAGGGAGTTGTAAACTGCCTGATGCTGGGTGCTGAGAACTGAACTCTGCAAGATCAGAAAGACCTCTTCACCCCTGGGCCATCTCTCCAGTCCTAAAAATAAATATTGAAAAAGAAATATAAAGAAGTTGCAGAGTTGGATATTCCCATTTGAAGTAGGAAACCAGGGTTCAAACTCCAAACTTACTAATAATTTTGATAATATACAGAATTAATTATGAAGTGTTGATAAATGCTTCCCATTTGATTCTGACCACTTTTGAAATACCCATTTTGTATGTGAAGAAAATGGCAGAAGAGTGTACTTGGGCCATGGGCCAATGCAGAGTTTGTTTGGAAATAAGCAGTTTGCATTTGGGATACTGGTTGTTTACTGGTAATTTCAGCAACAGGGCACCTCACATCCCTTGTGAAAATATGACCTTGCTTAACTTGGGACCTTAGGTGCTAAAGACAACAGATGCTGAAAAGTCTTCTTCTCAGTGGGAGAAGGGGGCATTTATGGTTCTCAAGCAACTGTCTGATCAATATAGACTGCTCTGAGAGACAGTCATTTACTCAATGATAAGTAAGAAGGGAGCCTCAAGATTCTGGCTTGAAGTTCACGGAACAAAAGACTTTGTTTCCACATAAATTACAGCTGCAAAGGAATTCTTTTCCAAACAGTATATTAGTTGCTTTTCCTATAGTGTGTTTCTTGACACTCCTAATATCAGCATGAGAAAGAGGTTTCACAGATGGGTAAACTTAAATTCAGGAAGTCACAATAACTTCCCATGTCACAAGCCTGGTATGTAGTAAAGTGGAGATTTGAACTTAGATTGTGGCAAATCATAAACCAGTTTTAACTACTATTCTGCACCATCTTAAACTACTAGTTTCTCATCGTGATTATAAACTAAAATTACTATTTGATTTGTTCATTTTTTGATATATTGCCTAGTCCCAAAGCTAGCATACACTTACTGAGCAAATAAATAATTGAAAAAAGACTAAAAAAAGAAAAACTAGAGAGTCTTCAACTTAGTACTTTAATTCTAAATAATTCTGCTTTGATTTTAGTCATGTAAAAGCTACTTTGAACTTTGTATTTTAAAATAATACAGAGAAGACTGCTGTGGAATAACCTCTTGTACATTGTAAAGATTTGTCACTCAAATTAGTTTGATAAAATGCTGACTGGCCAGTAGCCAGGCAGGAAGTATAGACAGGCTGATCAAACTAAGAATGCTGGGAAGAGAAGGACAGAGTGAGGAGTCACCAGCCAGACACAGAGGAAGCAAGATGAGAATGTAGTACTGAGAAAAGGTACCAAACCACGTAGCTAAACATAGATAAGAATTATGGACTAATTTAAGTGGAAGAGCTAGTTAGTAATAAGCCTGAGCTACCGGCCGAGCATTTATAATTAATATAAGCCTCTGTGTGGTTATTTTGGAAGCAGCTGCTGTGTATTTGGGAGTTGCTGGAGAAACAGAAATTTCCGCTTATAGAAGACAAAATTTATAGAATTTACAAAGTAAATTTTAAATAGTGTTATCAATGCCAAGGGCCAACTGTTCTTATATTTGCTACAAAATGCAAGAGACAGAATGGAGACAAGTCCCTTTGTTTGTTTGTTTGTTTGTTTGTTTGTTTGTTTGTTTGTTTGTCTGAGATGGGGGTCTCACTACATTGTCCTTCTGGGCATAGTAGAACCTCCTGCCTCAGTCTCCTCAGTGGCTGTAAGCGTACAGACACAAGCCACCACTAGCTGGAAACAAGTATTTTAAACATTCTCCAAGTGAGACATATTAGAAACACACAAAACACAGAGAAATCCAGAGTAAACTTATTTTATGACAGCAGGTTTTGGAAAAATACCAAGGAATTGGAAACTGATCAAATTCTTTTTACATTGAAGAACGCAAAGAAGGGAGGTAGACAGTGTTCATAAAGCTAGGAGGAAGATATGTGCAAAAACCAGGTTAAGATATTCATAGTGTCTTGGATTTCATTCTAGCTAGGGGAACTGACAAGAAACACTGAGGCTCATGTATCCACAGGTCCCTGAGGCAGATAGAACCAGGGAATGTTGTGAGGCTCTGGAAAACTTCATCCCTAAGTCTGAACTCCAACCTTTATTATCTCTTTATTTTCTCCTGAGTCATTCAAGCCGAGCATTAAGACGCCGTGTAGTACACGGCCTACGTCTCAACGGCTTTATCTCTAGATCCTATGAGTAATAAATAATAACAGGGGCAATGACCTTTTCCTACTTCACAAAGATGTTCTGCAGATTAACTAATTAATGATTATAAAGTGTTACATCTTATTAAGTTTATTATGATCATTAGCTTCACCATGATGAAGAGATAGGTTCAAAAATGAAAAGCAAGGTTCGGTAGGTGGCGTTCTGCCCTCTAGTACCAGCGCCAATGCCAGCTAAGCTCTGAAGAACTCTGATAACTTCTTGTTCCTGATCTTTAAATAATAGTATCTTCTAGAGCAATCCTTCAGGCACATGAAAAACTCAGGAAGCCCTATCTGTATTCAGTTACAATTTAACTATCACTTGTGTCAGCTTCCACACTGGCTCCAGGGGTGGTAATACTGATTATCAAATACAAAATTTCTAGAATATTTGTCTTCAAGAGTATATTAATATATAGATACAATAAATACACAGAAGTTCATTTTTATTACATAGATCAAATACAGTCACAACATATATAAATAAAACAAAATAAAATAGACAACAAATGTTATATATTCATGGGACATGTGATATTAGGTACTATTTAATTGCCTTGTGTTATTTGCTTGAATCCACGTAGATATCCTTTTCTTTTCCTTACACTAACAAAATAATTCTTTCATTTGATATTTTTTTCTCTTTCCTATCATTAGAGGGATTGAGTGCAGCTTTCCTTCCATGAACTTTAGTCTGGCAGATACTCAAACTGTGTCTCCAGACCTTCATAAATAACATATGAATAACAGATATTCTAAAGTTTGTCCAAGATCACATGACAATAAACTGTGGGACAAGCTACATACCCAGGCAATCTTAACACAAATGGCAGCTAGTCAAATGGTAACTTTTCCTCACTCCACACTACTTGTGCGTCTCATAGGCATGGAAACCTGCATCAGACCATACAATCTGACCAGAGAAATCAAATGTACATTTACTCAGTGATGGACAGTCATAGACATTGATACAGGCAAATATGTCCTTGTGGAGGGATTTTGAATCATTTCTTTTAGGAAGCTCCACTTCTCTTCCTTGTACAGTAAGCTCTTCGCTTATATGCACAAACACCCGCTCTGTTATTGCTACATTTGTGAAATGATGCTTTGTTTTTTGCTCCCCTATTAATTCAGGGAGTGTCTGCATGGGGACAGTTTGGAGAGGGAGGGGCTGTAGGAGGGATTATTGGCTTTAGAACTTATGGATGGCTATTCCTGGAGATAATGACAACATGAAACCTCTGTCCTTTTCCTTCCCAGGTGGGAAGTTTGGCCCCGGGACAATTGTTTAGGTGACAGAACTTCTTGGCAGGTGAACAGAGAGAAGTGAGCACAGGCAATTTCAGAATGATTATCACCTGAAGAACTGGAATCCTAGAGACAGCTAATGATCCTATTAACATCAAATATGCTGTAGATAGAGCTGTCTAGAGAACTATCGACTTTGTTTTTTCCAGTACCAGGAATTGAACCTGAAGCCTCATGCATGCCAGGCCAGCACTCCACAATGGATCTATATTCTCAGCCTTCTTTTCACTTCCTGTTTGAGACCAGGTCTCACTAAGATACCCACGCTTCTCATGCTTCCCAGGCTGGCCTGGAACTTAGTCTATCCCTTCAGAAGACCTTAAAATTGTAAGCCTTCCCCCTAAGCCTCCTGCCTAGCCAGGATGATGGGCCTGTGCCTCCTTTCTTCTTTATTATTATTATTGATTTTTCTTTGGCCTTGCCTTCTAAGTCTAGAACACAGAGATTGATTTAGGCTTTTTTTTTAAAAAAATGATATTCAATAATTTAGAAAGTAGCCCAACTTATAAGTTAGTTACCTGTCACAAGAACTATAGAAATCGCTGCAAACTGTTTTTAAATGGTAAGATTTGGATAGATGTTTCTAGTTATTATACAAAATTCAATGCAGAGTAGAGAAAGCTACAAGAGTGGTCTTGATTTTTCGGACCCAGGTCCCCCAAACCTGGTAAATGCTCAGCCACTAAGCTATGTCCTCAGTCCTTTCTGTTCCTTTTGTTTCAAATAGCAGGTCCTGAGGCTGTCCAGGTGATCATGAGTTTGCAATTCCCCTGTCTGTTTCCTGAGTGTTAGGATTACGGGTATGTGCCACCGTACCCACCTTCAGTTTTAAAGAAAGTCAGGAAAGCCTGTTACCACTGTCCATGATATGGTCATTTCAAGTATGACTAATACGGCCCTTGCTTTGTGGCCTGGGCCAGTGGTTCAGACAAACCTCAGCCCCGTTTCTTTCCTACTTCTCTGCTGGCTGCAAGAAATTCATTTCTTTGAGGGGTGGGAAATTTTCCAAACAGGAATCTTGCTCAGTATCTGTGGAAAACTGCCCTTAGCTTCTTTCAGCCTATTTAACAGCCAGCAATCACTAATCAAATGCTTCCTATATGCCAGACTGTGTTAATTAATCCACGCACCTTATCTCTTGAAAGCCTCCCCATGGCGTGGCATGATGTATATGCCTACATTACAGATAAAGAAACTAATTTCAGAGAGACCCCCAAAAAATCTGCTATGGTTCACACAGCAGAACCAGGTAATCCTTTCAACAACCCAGTTCAGGGAGTATTTTCCACGTAGAGGGCATTTTGCCAGATGAGGATTTAAAGCTGGCCATATTTCACCTCTGCTCTCAAGGGGCCTCTAGTCTGGTGGAGAAGAAAAGCCGAAGCCAGGTCCTCCTGATGCACTCCACGTGAATGAACCAGGTGGGAACTCTACCTGTTCCTTGAGGGAAGGAGCTGCAGATGGAGGTGGGGAGATTCTATAGACCAGCTGTGACTTGAAGGAACTGTAAGAAGCAACAGAATCTTCCTGTCAGGGGCACTCCAAGCAGGGGAGTGCTTGCTTTTTGAGGCACATCAGTTCCAGATGTTAGTATACGAAACAAGCTGTAGGCAAGACCAGATTTAGGGAAAACAGAAGGAGAAGAGCAACAGTAAGAATTCAGAAGTGGGGATGATGACTCAGTGAGTCAAGTGTTTGTGCTCAAGCAAAAGGACCTGAATCCAATCCCCAGAATCCACTGTATCTGTCTCACACTTACAAACCCAGTGCTGGGAAGACATGGACAAGAGGATGTCTGGGGCATTGGCCAGCCAGGGGAGCTTATTTAAAATTTGTGAAAGTGAGAGACCCTGTCTCAAAAAATAGCATGGCCAAAAGAAATTTGGGAAGGAACGGGTTTATTTCATCTTATATTTCCACATCACAGGCCATCATTAAAGATAATTGAGGCAGCAGGGGTAGGGGTGGGGGGTAACGTGGAGTCTCAAGGCAGGACTCAGGAGCCGAAACTTGAAGCAGCAGCCATGGAGGATGCCTACATACTGGCTTACTCCTACTGGCTTGCTCAGTGTGCTTTCTTACACACTTCAGGACCAACTGCCCAAGGGTGACACTGCCCACAGTAGGCTGGGCCCTCCCATATCAATCATTAGTCAAGAGAATGCACCACAGGCTTGCCCACAGGCCCATTTTACCGAAGCATTTTCTCAACTGGGAGTCCCTCTTCCCAAATGATGCTGGCTTGTATCAATCAGTTGACACAAACATTACCAACACACCCTGCTAAGATCTAGCCTTTCCTTCCATCTCCACAGAGTGCACTGTATGAGACCCTTCTTTTCCAAAGAAGTGTTAGTGAATATTCTCCTTCTAGTCTCCCTCACTGACCTTTATCTGTAGCTGTTACATATCACCAGTGCACGAAGCTTGTAAGACTGTGGTTTTGTTGGTAGTGGTGGTGGGTGGGTGGTTAGTTAGTTGGCTGATTTCAAAGTGTAAGGTTTTGAACCCAGGCCCTTCTGCAGAGCAGACAAATACTTAAGCACTGATCTACATCCAACCCCAACCACTAACTTTACTTGAGCTTCTCTCTTACTTTGTTACTTTCTTAGTTATAACCCACTAATCATGGCTCCCTACTTCCTACCACTTATAAACTAAACCTGTTCTCAAGACATATCATGCATCAATTGAACCCACTTTTGAATCTTATTTCACAATTCACATCTCCAGATAGTTCCATAATCATTTCTGTCTTTTTCCCCTCATTACTTCTTAAATCACCTCTACTGCCCACTCTGCTTCCCCAATGATGCTTTTCTGCCCACCCAATGCTTATCTCAAAACCACTTAGAAATGTCCTGTCTTAAAGTGGAGGACAAGAAGTTAAGTAGGCCAGAGTTAGCGTCAGATGACTGGACCTAGCAAGCAAATTGCCAAGTGCATTTCATTCTTGGGATGGAGTCAAAAACACCCATGGAAGCCAACTGTAGTTGACACCCATTTCTCCTGGATCAACCACCTGGGACCAGTTCTGCTGACCCAAATCCTGTGACACTTGCTAACTTCCGAAG
>LZPO01118639.1:0-10317 GCA_001675575.1 Neotoma lepida | reverse complement strand
AAAAAAAAGAATAAAGAATCAAGAATTTTTGTGTGAAAAAATAATAAATCTTTTTGCAGAGATGACTACAGAAATCAAAATGCAGAAAACAAGTGGCCATGGGGTGCCCAACCTCAACCACTCTTACACTAAGGCTCAGAGAGCACTGTAAATGAGGGGCAGNAAGATTGAAAGAACCAGAGGACCACAAAGCCTGCTAAGTAATAGTGTCTTTTAGACATGCCAGGGAATCTGCACCCACAAAATCTTAGCAATATTGTTGCTTAAACAAGATTNGCATAATAACAAAACCAGATGATAGGTCAAGTTGGATGGAGGGGGATTTCACANGGCCCCACCCCTAGATGAAAAGCTTCAAGCAATTAATGGCTGCTGAGAGAAAGAATCATCCTTCTCCAGGAAGAGCTCCTTAATAGGCTATCTAGTGGTAAGAGGTCAGGCCTGAACACATGTACATATTAGCAATACTAAATGGACTCAGTAGATTATATATATATATATATATATATATATATGTGTGTGTGTGTGTAACTAACAATTAAAGAAGGAGTCTTGAATTTGAGAGGGAGTAAGGGTCACAGGAGGAGTTGGATGTGGGGGGAAAGAGGTGGAGATGATGTAAACACAGTACTCTTGTATGAAATTTCCAGTATTATTTTACATTAAGAAAAAAAAAAGCAAAGATGAATCAAGAATTGTGTAGCTTTTAAGAATCCTCACCGGAAATAGGATTTTTACAGGCTAGTGCATTCCCTAAACTCCTGGTGCCTTCATATTATCTTTTGCATTTCCAGCCACTGGTTTTAGGGTAGGCAACAAATTACTCTGTATCTAGTTTTCTCATATGACAATAAAATCTCAGGGATTCTCTCTGCACGTGGTGATATCATCAGACCAAGGAAGTGAATGATGGAGGGGAAGCTCTGGTGAGGGCTGAGAAGANGTGGGGTAAGAATCCGATCATATACCATGATCGGTGAACTTGGTGATCTCAGGCTTCACCCATGATATCTTTTCTGAAATTTCTGAAATAATTTTATATTTGCATTTTTTGCTTTAAAATTCCCTTCCAAAGTGCCCTCAGTACAGAAACCACTGGAAAGACATTTCTGCGGATTATATAACTAATGAAATAGTTGCTTATCTTGTTGCTGTAACCAAAGCAACTTAAGATAGGAAAGATTTATTTTGACTTACAATCCATTATGGTAGGGGCAGTGTGGTGCTGGAGACATCTGGTCACAATGCATCCACAGTTAAGAGACAGAAGGTGATGAAAACATTCAGCTCACTTTCTACTTTTTATTAAGTTTTGGAACCTAACCCAATGGAAAGGCATCACCCATATTACACCTCGGTTAATCTAGTCTAGATGATGTCTTGGAGATTTACTTCTGAATCCCATCATGTTAACAATCAAAATTAGCCATGATAACTGTCCTTCAAGTCAAAAACAAGAATGAAAAGCTCCAGATCCAAGAACAGAGTGTCATGAAGATGAGCAGAGAGAAAATGTTATTTTCTAGCANCAAAAAGTGATAAATTTTATACCACCAAANAAGAAAAATTATTTACCTAGATAATTTTAAATTTTTATCAACATTTCATTCCCTCCAAATTTATTATAAAAAGAGCACTGGGATCCATTCCTAGAGACGTTGATTTAGGAAGCTTGGCATCTAAGTTTTGATATTTCTGAGACGTTGGTGATTTCTCTGTTACGGATCCCACTTTGAGGACCTTGGTACTGAATATTCTGTCTTTAGTTTTCAGGCTTCTGATTTTAGAATAGTGAACAGAACTATTTCTTCCATTCACAGGAATCTTTATCCCAAGTAACTGCATGTAATGACGGAAAATGCTGTTCTATGAAAACATGAACAAGGATTTTTAACCAATTTTAAATGCCAACCTAAATTCCAAGACCCGTTGACTGGGAGTTTTCATTCAGTCATTTTAAAGCAAATGAAATAACAAGGCCATCAGGAGCTCTCAAGAATTTAAAAACCACTGACTACAAGTGTTCATTTTCATTATGAGATAGAAAACCACTGGAATTTGTTTTCCTGAGAATTTAAACTGCAACAAAGCAGTGCTATTTGAATGGAAAAGCCATCTCTTTTTGGCTGAATTTCCATGTCATTTGACAGTTCCCAGTTCCAAAAGGTGAGACTTCAANGGCTCATATTTCTTTACTAAATATTTTCTTCCTTTTCATTTTCTTTCCTTTTCATTCTGGAAGAATGGCTTTCGGTGTTCCTTCTCAGACTTCACTACTATACTGACATAAACAAGAAAATCCCTAGAACTCTGAAGTGACTGTAGTGACAAAGCACATTCGATCTACATTTGTTTAGCATCATCTGAAGATGTCATTTAATTTAGAACAAGGTTGAGCTTGCTTTACAATACCTTCATCTCCACCTCTCTTCATATCTTCAAGTTGCCAAGAATTCTCCTAAAATTAGGGGAAATGACCAATGACTACAAGCTAGGAAAGGAGTGTCTGGGAGATATAGGGGCTGCTAAACACAGTATGTGGCAGAGAAACAGCATCTACCCTCTCTGCTCGGGAAACTTNGAAGGATTTTTTTTTTAAGCTGGTGTGAGCAGGGCTAGATCTACAAGGTAGAACCTAGGCTGCCAACTTTGTTGCCTTCTAATCTTTTTGAGGGTCTCTCATTAGTCTTTTGTTTGTTTGGTTGGTTTTTGTTTTTTCAAGACAGGATTTCTCTGAGTAACAACAGCTCTGGTTGTTACACAGAACTCGCTTTGTTGACCAGGCTGGCCTGGAACTCACAGAGATCNGACTGCCTCTGCCTCCCAGGTGCTGGGATTAAAGGTGTGCNCCACCACCACCAGGCATCATTAGTTCTTTCAAAGCCTCTCACCATCCTATCAGTTATGTTAGCAGATATGCATTATGACCAGATTTGTAGGACANTAGCACTCAAGTATATGTGGTCTTCTTTGAACTTTGTGTTTATATCTAGAAAAATAATGATAATATNAACCTGAACTGACCCTATTCTCTTACTTTCTATAAACATATACTTGATATTTCATGTTAGTTTTTCTGCTTCTTCGGCATCTCATTATTCCATCTATGACTACTAGATGTTGGAATCTCTGCATTCAGTACTTCCCTGTTTCCCCCACTGTACCTCACTCTATTCAAATGTCTTCATTCTCTTATGTGGGCTTAAATCTCAACCAAAGACCAGCAATTCTACTTTGATAAAACTCCTCTGAGTTCTGAGGGCGGGGGTGAACTTGATAGCGTGTGCATGTGTAGGTCAGAGGTCAATGTTAGGCATCTTTCTCAGTTCCTTTCCACCTTATTTTTTGAGGCAGGCTCCCTCACTGACCCAGAAGCTCATGATTTGTCTAGATTTGTCTAGATTGTCTAACCAATGAGCTCAAGGGATCTGCCTTTCTTTGGCTCCCAGCACCAGGATCACAGTCCAGCCCTGCCACTCCTGATGTTTTCCATGAGTCCTGGGAATCTGAACTCAGGTCCTCACTCTTATGTGGCAGAAACATTATTGAGCCATCTCTTCAATCCCTGGCAATTCTCAACAGATGATAATATTTATGAGATCGGGGATCATATTTTTTTTATCTGAACAGTAAACTGATGCCCTTCTTGATATTATTTATATTTGAAGAAATAAATTAACATGTCTATAAAGTTTAATTACATGCTAAAATGGAGATTAAGAGCTTTGGTAGTTAGTTTGAAGACAGCAATCAATATGACCAAATCAATTCTTACTTTTTGAGGAACATGGTTTACTTAGCCACACAAAGAAGAATTATCTGTGCTCTTTTAGTTTCCTTTTATTTTCAAAAAACCCAGGTCTATGACATCAGTAGAGTTTTATATCACAATCATAATGGGAACCTGAGGATATACTGAATAGATTTGTAAATGTAGGGAAATGAGTTTATTTGGACCATGGTGACATTGAGGCAAAGTTTGTTGCTATTTGAAAGTTAGGAAGTAGGTTTAGGACTTGGCTCTACCTTTTTCAAAATAACTTTAATAAGAAAAACTTCATACACATTAACATAAAGCAACTAGACTTCTATTTGTGTGTATATGATTGCATCTCTAGATGCACCTCAGCTTGAAAGGTACCTCTGACCAATATGAAAAATTTCATTCCAACAGTGACACATATCATCTCTCTTGTCTTCCATATATAAAACCATAGGGCATTAAGTTTATGGGATCATAAAAACTAGAAATATACCTTAAAAGTTATTTGTTGATTATTTGTGATTCCAGCAAGAAGGAACCTTTCATGATGAATTTTGTTTATTAGAATCTGCATAGAAGATAANATGATAAAATGGATACTTTTGGTTTTCTATGCAGATATTCAAACAAGTTAACAGTGTTCAGGAGGAAAAACATTTCTCCCAGATCATCAGTGTTTATTCTCATGACATTTCCATTACTACATATGATATCATCTGCCTTTCCCAAGTCTTACTCTCCTGTTATAGATCACAAATGTTGGGCTGATAGTTTTATAAAGTGAGCTTTATTTCTTGCTTTAAAATTGGTTCCACATTTACAAGACCTCTTTTTGGAACCTCACATGAACTCAAATATTTATGATTGCTGCTAACCTCAAAATAAACAAGACCTTCTCCTTAATGCATGAGGCCGCGTTCTTTTCATTAGCTCCTGGAAACTTATTGGCTCTGCTACCCAAGAAGCTTGGGATCATTTATCCTAAAATTATCTGGTAGTTGAGAAAACTAGATCCTGGGAAGCTAGCCCTCCCACAGAAAGAAAGGAACATTAGCAATGAATGGCAGACTTCTTATTCTGTATCCAAACCATTGAACTCAGCTACAAGAGTTCAAATTAAATGCATGGCATCTTCCTTCTCTCTTTCNTACCTAGAACCATGGCAGGGGAGCCGGTGTCAGCATTGAAATTCCCAGAATAGGACATTCATGGTGAGACTTTACGGACTGTATGGAAACTTGGTTTTGTTGCTTAGTCTTTTTCCTTTGAAAAGCTTCTTAGCTAGCAGAAAGCANGAAAAAGTATTCACTTTGAAGCTAAGTAGACCAGGTACAAACCTCAGTTCTACTTTCTACCCAGCATTTTGATATCATACACACAATGAAGATGGCACTATAACCTCACCAGTATGATATCAGATTAAATAGGTTGATGTCCTATAAATCATGCTTGGTATATAATAAATGTTCACTAAAGTGTTGCTCTCCTTAATAATATCGATGGATCCCAGAATGAACATTTCTACATTCAAGATTCAGTTCTGTGCTGTAGTAAGAAAAAATGTTTCCTTTTTTTACCAGCAGCTACAGAGATTATTTCTTTTTGTTAATATAAGAAAGAGATGGCATGGCCTATGTTATTGCTTTATTTCAGCTTTTTACTCAACTCAATAATATGCCCTTAATCATATAACTAGAAAGTCATAGGGACAGGACCTAACTAGGACTTTCTGAGTTATGGTTCTATGAACTCATGACTCTGACATAAAAATTCTTTTCTTTTAACTTTAGAGAATAATTATATCTTTTTACAGATTACATAGACATGCCTCCTTATATTGAGGACTAAATATTTGTTAGATAAATTAATATTTCCATAGCATATTAAAGCCTGGAAAGTTACTGAAACATGAAATAGTGTCCTTTTCAACTGTGTCTGGCAGAANGACCATGGAAAAAAGGCATTGTGGAACACTTCTCATATAGTGAGAGTCATAGGCTCTGACCCACAGCCATAGATTTTTATCCATTTTATCCATATATCCATAAACACTATGAACTTCTTATCTGGTGTGCTGATGATAGACAACTAAATATGAAATGAGTTACAGCTGACTACAGAATTCTAGTTTGTGAAATAAAATGACATAATATATAGAAAAACCANTTGGTTATATTTAGAGTAGTTGGTANTAAGTTCAGTATTGAAAATTAATGTGAGTTTCTCTAAACCTTATGTCTAAAGACATCTGTATTGTGTTAGTATGAAATAGATACCCTGTTAGAGAACGAAGTGATTGATCCAAAGTAGAGTACCAGTGTGGGCAGAAACATTGGAGAAGGGCATTTGCAATGAACATATTCTAAATGGATGTACATGAAGGTGAACATACATATTACATTAGGCAATAGAAATTATGAAGAAGCATAGACATCACAAAAAAACAGATGATGCATGTCATACTANTTTTTCCATAGCAAATGTCTTTTTATCCAAATATTAAATTTGATATATACAAAGAGACAACATATTGTACTTCTCAGTGTAAAAACAAAGCCAAAGTGTTGGCTGAGAATTCTAACTGCTACTTACTAGCTTGTCCAAGTGATTTAGACTTAATGTGCTTTAGTGTTCTAATTCCTAAAATGAGCNTAAATACTACCTACCTGAGAGGTGGCTAGGAGGATTAATTTAAATAACTTATCTTTATAGATTATTTTAGAGGTCCTGGTATACCATAAGATCTTAACAAATGTTAACCATGTTTGTGGTAGGGATATGAGCAAAACACTTTGGATACTCAAAAGGATTGTTTCTTCCTGGGAAGACTAACAAAGGCTTAACATCTCTGCCATGACCATTTTATCTGCCTGCTGCTTCCCATTTCTTTATCAAAATCCATGCAGAGGTTATCTCTGTGAATCCCTCAATATTCCCTGCCTCCCTTGCTTTGGTCAGATGGGATCAATCTCCTCTTTGTGCTATCTGTGGCTTCTGTATGATTTTGCCATCTGGTGAGCTATTTCTACTTGCTGCCTACTGTTGNTCTCTACAACTACGATGGAATTTCATGAACTCAGATCAGCTGATCCTTTCGGTCACATGGAACTATTAAAGTTGCTTTTGGACTAGACTTTAAGAGCTCAAACACTACCAAATTTATANTTCTAAAAGAATGATGATTGGTTATTATTTATTGTGGTCAGGCATGGTGCTAAGGGTTATGTGTGTACCATTAATTCTTAGCCTTGTAAAATATCTTCCTCTTTTGTTCTCAACTTTGTTGAAAATACTACACACAGAATATTTAAGATTATCCTTTGAGCATGTTAGAACATGATCAGAACTTTAAAGAGAAGTACAACAGGAAAATAAGATGCCCTGGGGAATTTCCCTAGTGACTCTTGAAGTATGTTTTATTTTAAAACGAGCCAGAATAGACAGATAAGTCATTAAAAGGGAATGGAATGTCTAAAGAAAGGAGGTAGGTTTTCAGTAAGCAGAGTTCAGACAACCAGATAACTTTTGTGAGTGAAATAAAGCTGAACTCACATATCATCACTTATAGTAAAATCAGTCTCGAGTAAAATGAAAAGTGCAGTATCTGCTTAAAAGCAGACTTCATGAGAATATACTATTCAGTGTTGGAGAACTTTTTCTAAACTTACAACAAATAAAGTCAGGTACTATACTTCAAACTGTAGTTGATATGATAAATTGAATATTTGTAATATATCAGAAATATTGAAAAAATCTTTGAAAACTTCATTAAAGATACAGCACTCAGAAATATTTGAAGAAGCTATAATAAAATAATCTTCATTTACAAAATTGTTCAATGAAATGAAAAAAGCTCATACAAAGATAATAAATAATAATGCTAGAGACTTCTCAAAATCATAAATATTACTTATTAAAATATTTAACTAAATAAAAGATCTAATATATGAAGTTAATCTATATTCAAATACAAATTTAGAATGATCAGATTGAATATATTTTCAAAAAAGAGTAAAAGCCATTGCCAGCATTCATAATGTGAATTGGATATTAAATACTTTGTAAATGGGGATGTAAAAATATGCAATTTTTGAAAGAGTAATGTATCAAGTATGTAACAAAAAATTACAAAAGTATGCACTTACCTTGCTGCAAAATCTTTAATTCTAGAAGTAAATTACAGAAAAAACAAGACCCATATAAAAACACAACTGTCCAGAAGTGAGATCACACTGGTTTCTATTTGTGGTAGTGCTGGAGCCAGTGGGACTGTAGAGTGAATTCTAGAGTGTAGCTGTGGGCTAGTTATCAGCCTTTAGAAATGAAGTGTGAAAGACTCAGTGTTTGTCTTTTGAGCCTAACTTATTTCACTTAGCCTAGTGATTACTGGAGGCTGGGAAGGGTAGGGAAAGAGAGGGTAAAAAGGGTTAGAGTAACAGGTACCAAAATACTGCTGCACAAAAGTAATAGATTCTAGTGCTCTGCAGCACAATAGAGAGATTATAGTTTTTTATTAACTCATCACACATTTTACTAATAACTACCAGGATAGTTCAAAGATTCTGAACACTAAGTCATGGTAAAGTAGATNATATCCTGATTTCCTTAGAAAATATAGAATACATGTATTAAAATGTCTCACTATATTTTATGATGATGTATAATTTTTATACATTAATAAAAAAGTTTTAAAAAGTAGAAATGTAAACTATTTGTAATATGGTTATTATATATTGTAAATACATATCAAAATAGCACACTGTACCTCATAAACCAGCATGATTATAGTATCATCAGTAAAAAAATGAATATGTATTTATTGACATGAAAATGGTAAGAATGTGTTGTGAAGTACAGATATTATCTTTTAAATATTATTTATTAAGATCTGCTATTATGAAAATGTGGATGTATTTTAGGAAAAAGTGGCAAGTTCATATTAATATGTTATATATACAGTATATAATATATATACACATATATGATGGTTTTTAAGTGGTTTTTCTCTTTTTCTCGAGATATGCATGCATGCACATGTATGCGTTTTGGGTAGAGTACATTTATTGTTCATCTATAATTGCAACATGTTAATAAAGAAAAGGGAGAATAACCGAGAGGGTGATTATGAACAAATGTGCTGCTGTTGTTTCCAGTGACATTAGCTGGGCACTTGGGAATGGTTTGAGACCTTTCCCTTTGTAATTCGAAACACAGCTGCTGCTCCTTGCACATGGATAATTTGAAACTGTAGATTATGTTTTCCCATTTTTCCTTCTCTTCAAAACTTTCCAGAGTCTAGAGAAAACAAAACACCATGAATTATTAGCACATGGAAGAATTACCAGGGGGAAAGGCCATTTTCAAACTTCATTTTTAAAAATAAATAATTTGTTTCCTTCTCCCATCTAAAATGTTCAAAATACTGGTGATTTACTGAGAAAAATTCCAGATTTATTTCCCGTGGAATGACAGATACATTTTCCAGATGTGGTGTTTGTGCGGCTGTGTTATTTATCACAGGTGTCGGCCTTTTCCTCTCTGTTTAGCTCATTATAGAAACAGAAGACAGAAGTGACACAGGCAGTTCAGCTCAACAGAAATGTGCTAGAAGCTTCCAATGGTTGACATGTAACATTAACGTGGATCATATGGGGCAGATTTTGTTAAAATAGCTTTTCATGATTGAAAATGGCAAAATTTTTGTTTTTCATTTTTATAATTCGGGTAGGGTGTGACAATAGTATAAACAGATTAGGGTACAAAATTTAGTTGATACTCAGATATTAATTTCATAATTACTTAGAGATTTAATTAATGCTTAATAGACCTATTAATATTTCTTTCATGTTACTCTCTTTTTTCTTTCTTTGTTGGAAGACAAGTTTCTGTGCTTTACACTGAATTTTATTTTGGATAATGTGTTGTTGCTATTTCCAACAAGGTGCCAATATTAACCACAGTAAAACTTCCTGTATTCATAAAATATTTACTTTATGGGAACTACAACAACTCCCTGGCACCATTTCCTAACAAGAAAGGAGCTGATTTTAAGTAGTGGTCATTCTATGGGGCTGGAAATCAAGCCTGTAATTGTTTGATTCCAACTCAATCACTACATTACACTGCTGTTTCTAACAGTAGACCCAGGGGTGGTGAATAGGTAGGTTTTCTAAGGAGACATACAGGGTAAGTGCCGCTCACACATTTGTTCCTCCTGGTATATTCTATTTCTCGGGATCCTGCAGTCCTTTATTTCATTATACTCTATAATTTATGTAGATGTGCACAGATCAAAGAAGAAAAGCGCATAAAGGTGACAACTTTATTTAACAAAATAAAACATTGCCCTAGAAATAAGTGAAAATTACTCCTATCTTGTGAGCCTTCTCTGTGTGAGCTTAATGCTTTAGTCCTTAGATCATTTCTCCGTACATTTCTGAAATTTATTTTTTACTCTACTGGCAAATACACTTGATAATTTTTAAATCTCTCTTTTGAACATGCACTCACATGTGTGTATGTGTGTGTGTGTGTGTGTGTGTGTGTGTGTGTAA
>LZPO01118638.1:0-17173 GCA_001675575.1 Neotoma lepida | reverse complement strand
AAGGGAAAGAGTATTTCTCACACTCTCTGGATATCTTAGTTCCCTGTACTTCTTTGTATAGGGTTGAGGCCACATGCTCTTTTCCCTGTTCACTTTGGCACATCCATTGTTACTGTCCTTATTCTGCTCATGTTTAGCCAGTCATGAGACTACAGGGTGTAACATCTGACATTGCTAGGTGACACAGTCTTTTGGAAAACTTTCTCATCCTCTGGCTCCTACAATCTTTCCAATTTTTATGTTAAATGTACACTTTATGATATAATGTCACAAGAAGCTGTAATATAAAATCCTTTGGTTCAGATTATTTGTTAATTTAACTCACAGTTGCAATGACCAAAACCACATTGTTTACCAAAAATATAATTCTGTTCTATGCCACATAATCTACTTACAGGCTTTATTCATTGTCACAAGGATGTATTCTTNAGTTCTTTTTATCTGTTTTTCTTGTGTAATATAACTTTTCTTTGTTTTTGATTAGAGAGACATGGAACTTTGAAAAGTAATGACAAGCTATTTGCAAAATGCTGTGTAATTTGTTTTCTGACATTTTCCTTTGATCTGACTCATGTTATGCTCTTTTGCAAAACATATCATAGAAAATGATGCTTTGGAGTATAGTTTTTCTTATCAGGAGATAACAGTGTCAGTTTGCCCTATTTTTTAGCATATTAACTTTGATCACTAGGGCAAGTTTGTCTTCTGTTTTTATTGATTCTTTAGTTTTCATTCCTTTTATTTGACAAATATTTCCCAGGGTACAATTTGATATTTTTATTCCCTAGCATACTTTCCCTATTATTTTTAGCATCCATCGATTCTGAATTAGAGAACTTATTCTATTAATTGCCAAATTCTTTTTTAATTAAGATTTTTTTCATTTATTTTACATACTGACTACATTTATTTCACATCCCTCCCTCCTCTCCTCCCATTCCCTCTCCCTGCCTCCCACCTACTGCCCATCCCCTATACTCCTCCTCTGTCTCCAGTCACAAAGGGGCAGGCCTCCAATGGGCTTTAACAAAGCATGGAACATCAAGTTGAGATAGGACCTAGCTCCTCTCCCTGCATCAAGGCTGGACAAGGTAATCCAGCATGGGGAACAGGTCCCCAAAAGGTCATCTAAGTGCCATGGGCAGTCCTGATCGCACCAACAGTAGCCTTACAAAAAGACTAATCTACTCAACTGTCACACACATTCAGAGGGCCTAGGTCAGTCTCATACAGACTCCCTAACTGTTGGTTCAGAGTCCATGTGCTCCCATGAGCTCAGGTCAGCTGTCTCTGTGGGTTCCTCCATCATGACCTTGACCCTCCTGACTTGTATAATCCCTTCTCCCTTTCTTCAACAGGACTCTCAGAGCTCAGTCCAGTGCTTGGCTGTGGGTCTCTGCATCTGATTCCATCAGTTATTGGATAAAGGCTCTCTGATGACAATTAGGGTAGTCACCAATCTGATTAGAGTAGATGACCAGTTTAGGCACCCTCTCCACTATTGCTGTGAGTCTTAGCTGGGGTCACTCTTGGGGATTCCTCAGGATTTCCCTGGCACTATGTTTCTCTCTATCCCCAAAATTGGGCCCCCATCATGATCTTGCTTTTGTTACTCTCTCCCCTCAGTTCCGCACCCAGCCCACCTCAGTCCCAGTCGCCCAACCCGGTTCCTCAAGTTCCCATTCCCCATCCCTTCACACTGCACCAGTTTACCCAGGAGATATCTTCTATTTCCCCTTCCCAGGGAAATCTGTGCATCCCTCCATGGGCCCTCCTTGTTATCTAGCCTCTCTAGAGGTATGGATTACTTTACTCTTAATATCCTCTTATGAGTGAGTAAATATCATGTTTGTCTTTCTGGGTCTGAGTTACCTCACTCAAAATGATTTTTTCTAGTTCCATCAATTTGCCTGCAAATTTCATGAAGTCGTTGTTTTTTACAGCTGAGTAATACTCCATTGTGTAAATATATATGAATTCCAAAATACTAAACTGGAAGCAATAATACAATCACAGAGGACCTTGTGAAGATCTGTACAGGAATTGTGTATGCTGCTTCAGTCTCTGTGAGTTCATATGAGTTTTGCTAGTCCTTTATACCTACCCTCAGTGATTCTATGGATTGTAGCTTGATTATCATTCCATAACAGCAAATATCCACAGAGAAGTGAAAACATACCATACTTGTCTTTCTCTGTCTGGCATGCCTCACTCAGGATGAATCTTTAGTTCCATCCATTTGCCTGAAAATTTCAGAATGTCATTTGTTTTTTCAAATGGCTGAGTAATAAACCATTAAGTAAATGTACCACATTTTCATTATCCATTCTTATGTTTAGAGACATCTAGGGTGTTTGCAATCTGCTTATTATGAATAGAACATCAATGACTATGACAGAGAAAGTGTCATTGTGTTAGGATGAAACATCCTTTCGGTATATGTTCAAGAGTAGTATAGCTGGATTTTGTTTTGTTTTGGGTTCTTTTTGGAGACAGAGTTTCTCTGTGTAACAGACAACTCACTCTTTCATGGAACTCATTCTGTAGACCAGGGTGGCCTGGAACTCTCACAGAGTTCTGCTGCCTCTGCCTCCCAAGTGCCAGAATTAAAGGAGTATATTACCACCACCAGATATATATCTAGATCTTAAGGTAGATTGATTCTCATTTTCCAGAGGAACTACCACACTGATTTCCATATGGGCTGTATAAGTTTGCACTCATGCCAGCAATGTAGGAGTGTGCATCTTAATCCACATCCTTCCAAGCATGAGTTATCACTTGTCTTGTTGATCTTGGACATTCTGACAGTTCTGATAGTTATAAGATAAAATACCAAAGAAGTTTCAATTTTCGTTTTCTTGATGGCTAAGGATGTTGAACCTTTAAGTGTTGCTCATCCATTTGAGTTTTCTCTATTAAGAATTCTTTGTTTAGATCTGTACCCCATTTCATGTGGGTTATTTGTTTTCTTGATGTCTAGTTTCTTGAGTTCTTAAATATTTTGAATTTTAGTTGATAAAAATCTTTTTGTATTCTGTCACTTTGTCTGAATGTTGATGTCCTTTGCTGTGCAAAAGCTTTTCAGTTTCATAAGGTCCCATTTATTGTTGATCTTAGTGCTTGTGCTAATAAAGTTCTGATAAGCAGTTTTCTCCAGTGCCAATAAATTAAAGGCTATTCACTGACTTTTTCATCATGTTCACTGTTTCTGGTTTTATGTTGAGTACTTTAATCCCTTTAGAGTTGTGTTTTGTACAGAATGATAAATACGATCTATTTGGATCTTCCTACATGCAGCTATCCATTTTGAAAAGCACTTTTTGTTGAAGATTCTGTCTTTGTTCAGGTGGCTTCTTTATCAAATATCAAGTGTCAATAGGTGTGTAGATTTATATTTGGGCCTTCAATTTGATTCCATCAATCAACGTGTCTGTTATTTGTGCTAATACCATGGTGTTATTTTTAATATAGCTTTATATTACATCTTGAAATTGAGAATGGTGACAACTCCAGTAGTTTCTTTTACTGTTCAGGATTATTTTACTCATCCTTTTTGTGTGTGTCTGTGTGTGTGTGATTCCATATGAAATTTAGATAGGCATAACCTTCTTTAGATTAGAGAATTTTTTTATGATTTTTAAAAAATGTTTTCAGTGCCTTTGACCTATGTTTCTTTTCTTTCCTATATTAGCATTATTTTTATAATTGGTCTTTTCACAGTATCTTAGATTTCCTGAGTGTACTTTGCTGAGATATTTTTAGATATAACATTTTCTCTCTCTGGTATATCTACCTCTCTCTTGTTTTCAGTGTCTGAGATTTTATTTTCCATCTGTTTTATTCTATTGTTGAAGCTTGCTTGTGTAGTTCCCAATTGATTTCGATTTTGTAAATTTTTCATTTCCTGATTCTCTCAGTTTGAGTTTCTTTATTGCTCCTATTTCCAATTTCATTTCTTAAATTGCTTTATTCATTTATTTCTACTGTTATGGTTTCATAGGTTTACTTATTCATCTTTGTTTATTCATTTCCTCTTCAACACCTCTATAAACTTCATAGAGGCTATTTTTTTTCTTATGCTTTAGCTTTGTGAAAATATTCAGGGACTGATGCAGTAGGATAGTTAGGCTCTGGTAGAATCACAGTGTCCTAGCTGTTATTGATACATTTATGCTGGCATCTATGTATCTCTGATTGAGAAGTTTCCAATTCTAAGTATTGATATATGGTCTTGTATTTGTTGAGTGGGTGTTTTGTTCATTGGTTTATGTATTCTTTCTGATACTTAGGACAGTGTGTAGGCTGTGTACTTAGAAGAGTGTATTTCCTGATAGGAAAATATTCTGAGGTTTTGATAGGTATGGCTATTAAGGGTTCCAAGTAAAATTCGTTTCTGTGTATTGGTCAGGGGGTGGTGTAGAGCTTCTCAGGAAGGAGGAAAACTTGGTATTCTACTAAGATCTATTTAGTCCTCTGTAAATGGAGGCATGAAATGAGGCTAGTCCACAGCAGAAGGTCTGCTACAGGAGTTATATTGTGAACCTGGACTTTGAGAAATGTAGGGAGAGGGGAAAATCTATAGTTAGCAATAGGTTTAACTAAACAGAAAGAAATAAAATGGTTAATAACAATTATCTTTTTTATTTTATGTACTTCAATGCCACAGGCAATCCTAAAGTCATTGTTAATCTAGTATCTGGGGAGAAAGATAGAAGAGGATACCTAAAGTTTACCACTAGTATTTGGTGTTTGCTTGTTCCTAGAGAGTTCCTACATTAGCTAGGAACAAAACATTTATTTTCCTCCCATGCTATTTTTATGATAACAGCGCATACTGCAACAGCTACAACAAACTTGGATCTCCTTCCTTGAATCATGTCTTCCCAACTTCCGTCCCATGGTATCATGTTAGGATTGCCTTTCCAGACCTCTATCTATATACTCATTAAACACATACTCACATATGTACACTTCAATATTCTTTCCATATTCCAGGAGAACAAAAGAGATATCAGACTGGGAAAATTCATACTTAACACTCAACTGTTTATATTTCTTTTTTACTCAGGCTTACTAAGTGAAATACAACAGTTCAAGGAAGAATAAGAACAATAAGAATAAAAGCTACAGAAAGATGATTTGCTGTTTGCTGATACCCTAGTTTTTGCTATGTGAAAGTATGAAAATGTTAATGCTTTGTCTTCTCAAAGGTGAATTTTGTTCAAAATTATGCTCAAAAATGAGAATTATGGAATATTTGGGAATGACTGGATTTACCCTAAATATTATATCCACACTTAACATAATTATTACAGAAAATACCAAGGATATTTGAAGTTAAGATCATGACACTTGACCTCACCTGGCAGACATAGCAGCCCCAGTGGCATGTCTTTTGTTTTGTTTGAGCCTTCCTGCTGTCTGTCTGTCATGACAGTTCAGGTCCACCAGGTAAATGATTCTTTAGGCACTGAAATTTTTGTAGCTGTTGTTCCCATTTCTATCACTGAATAATTTGAGCTATTAATAGTTCCTATTTTATTCAGAGCATACACATACATAGAAAGAGAAGGGGGAGAAAGCACTGGGACCCATGAACAGATGGATTGAATGCAATGTGATGAAATGCATGTGAAGGTGAAATGACTCCTGAGGAGAGCATCTGGTAATAACAACTAAGACATTAAGCTGACAATAGAAGTGAAAATTAAAACTCATTCACTCTACCTGAAGCTATTGAATGCATACAACTCCCCAGTATCCTACAATTTTAGATGATATAAATGGTCTTAATAGTATACAAAAAATGAGCATATATATATACACAGATTAGTATCTAGGTCAATGTATTTTATTCTTTTCCATTTATTTTAATGAAGATGATTTTCTCTGAATTTCCTCAATTAATACAAAACAAACAAAAGGACTCAACATCAGTACAAAAAGGACAAAACAACTATGTGAGTTAACCTGCAATGTATCTTGAAATTAAATTTTATCTTAAGATAATTTTAACTTTAAATGTATTTTCTGGAATCTGAAAAACATCCTAGGTCTTCTTCCAGATCACCTGACTTGTCAACATTTTAGAAACTGTATTGCCCTATTCAAAGACCCCAAGGCAGGTGATGAATCCTAAAACCTCTGATCAATATATCTCCAAGTACTGGTTAAATGTATTAATGACAAGCTTGATACTAATTTTCTTGACAGATATATGCAAGCATTGGAAACTGCTTGCTGTTTTCAAATATTTGATAAAAATTGGGTGAAATGTACAAATTTTTCTCTTAACAATGTTTGGGTAAAAGTGTTTAGGGAATTAGTATGTATTCATTACACTTGAGGTATCAGCCATTCTTATGTTATAATTTAATCTTCACGTCTTCTATTGAAAGGTAAAAAGTTGACCCATGTTCAGAGTTCAGAGGAATGAGTATCTTCGGTTAGTAATATGCGTTTCTCAAGTTTTAGTCTGTGTAAATAATATATGACAACTGAGATTGATGATTGGCCATAACTAGTGTACCTTCAACATTGATACTCATGTTATTGAATGTGGGTTCCACTCAAAAACGTACTCAACTAAAGTTAAATGGGGTATGAACAGTATTATCAGGTGGCCATGCCAAGGAAGATAGTGGCATATGTAGGGTAGGTTATATAGGTTAGAAGACGGGAGAAAAAGAAGTAATGTGACTGATCATATAGATTTTATAAAAATAAGTTTGTGAAACCATAGATTATTTGATAAAATAATCATTACTCATATTGGCAGACTAGGTTTTTCTTCTTTTACATATATCACTACTTTTAAGTTTTATGAAAACTGTTTATTATAATCCCCCAAATATCTTTACTGTCAATACATTTTTTTGTTTGAAATTTATTTATTTTAGATAAAATGCAGAGAGGAGAAAGGGGGAGGAGATACAATCACTCTCATTGTACTGATTTCACATTGCACTTAAAAGATACCAATAATTAAAAGTCAAAATCAAGGTATTACAACAGTTAGGTTCTGATATATCTCGCAAATGGCTATCTTTTCTTTCTTCATATACAGAAAGAGAAAGCTCTTTGTACTTTCCTTTCAAACAAATCCTTTCTAGTGGACTCTATCATATAACCAATTTCCTTCCAAAATCCCTTTTCCATATACCAGCACAATTTTGGGAATATGGTTTCACCATACAAGATTTGTGAGAACATAAATATTCCATCTATAGTCTCAGTTTCTCAAGTTCAGTAACTTACTCTTCTCTTGCTGTGACAAAACACCATGACCAAGGTGAACAGTAAAAGAATGCATTTAATATGTGTCTCACATTCCAGAGAGTTAAAGTTTATTCCCATCTTGATGGGGAACATGGCAGCTGATTTCACATTTGCTGAGATCTCACATCTTAGTGCACAAGCACAAGACAGACAGGGATAACTCAAGGCATGGGCTTTTGAAATTTCAAAGCCGATGACATATCCAGTGACATACTTCTCCAATAGTACCAACACTCCTAATCTTTCCTCAAAAGTTACACCAATTGAGGATCAGGCATTCAAATATATGAGCCTAGGAGAGCCATCCTCATTCAAGCCACTGCTGTCACTTTTTCAGGGTTTTATTTTTTCTGACTCCAAATTTTACCAACTGCCTCCTCCCCATTTTACTTCTCAACGGCCCTCCCAAAAGACTGGGGAGATTCAGATAGGCTCCAATACAGAATCATTATGTGAATACCATGGTCATTACTATAACAAAAACAAAGACATTTATTTGTTTGATCTACAGTACTAATTTTTCACAAGCAACAAGTGATTGTTTTAACAACATTGTGTTTTCTTTATACAACACAGATACAATAATGGAATTTCATGCCGATAGAAATGTGTCAGAGGAAAGAGTCTACACAACTCAGCTTCAGACTCTACCTGGCAGGAAACAATCTCAAGATTTCATAGATTTAAAGAGTTGCCTAAATTTAAGAAGAGCTTTGTTGTATAGAAAATATTTACATTGAAGGAATATCTTAGGGTAGTTTCCTTAGAATTAGTGGAAGTCCCCTTGTGACATCAGCAGCTCCCTGAATCACAGAATCTGCCAGCTCTGATTGGACAAAAAGGTGAGTGACACTTCTCCTATCTAGAGAGTCCTGCCTCTAGGACATAGGCTTTGGGGCACATTCTGTGCCCTTCAACCCCACCCATTGTTTTCCCAGTTGCAGGTCAGCANTAGAAGCCTCCTTGAGTCACACCTCCCCATCAATATCCCCCATTGGACCCTATAATCTACAAAACCACCCCTTACTCCAAACCCACCCATTGCCCTGTAACCTCAGTGGCTCCCTTAGATACAGATTCTACCAACTCTGATTGGACCAAGAATAGTCTCCTGAGGCACAGACACAGAAAGAACAGATTGAACCAAGAGATACAGACACCTCTTGCACCTATTGGAGTAAGAGATGGGTAGACACCAGTGCAAACATGAATACAACAACATAAAGAGTAATATGGCACCACAAGAACCTAGGAGTTCTACAACAGCAAGACCTAAGCATCACAATGTAGAGGAAGCAGAAAAAGCTACCTTAAAAATAATTTTAAGAAGATGATAGAGGCCTTTAAAGAGGAAATGAAAAATTCCTTCAAAGAAATTGAGGGAAAGACAAAAAAAATTGGAAGAAATAAATAAATCCCTTAAAGAAAACCAAGAAAAAGCAATTAGACAGGTGAAGGAAAGAGTTCAAGACCTGAAATTGAAATAAAAGTAATGAAGAAGACACAAAATTAGGGAATGATGGAAATAGAAATAAAAAATCTGTTTAAACAAAAAGGAACTACAGATGCAAGGATAAACAACAGAATACACGAGATGGAAGAGAGAATCTCTGGTGTGGGGATACAATAGAGGAAATAGATTCATCAGCCAAAGAAAACACTAAAGCCAAAAAAGTCATAACACAAAATGTCCAGGAAATCTAGGACACCATGAAAAGGCCAAACTGAAAAATAATAAGGATAGAACAAGAAGAATACCAATGCAAAAGCACAGGAAATATATTCAACAANTCATAGAAGAAAACTTTCCCAACTTAAAAAAGGAAATACCTATGAAGATAAAAGAAGCTTATAGAAGACCAAATAGACTGGACTGCCAAAATAAATTTCCTTACCACATAATAATAAAACAACTAAACATACAGAATAAAGAAAAATATTAAGAGCAGGAAAGGAAAAAGGCCAAGTGACTTATAAAGGGAGACCTATCAGAATAACACCTGATTTCTCAATGGAGACTCTGTCACCCAGTAGGTCCTGGGCAGACATGATGCAGACACAAAGAGACCATGGATGTCAGCCCAGACTACTATATGCAGCAAAACTTTCAATCANCATAGACAGAGTGAACAAGATATTCCAAGACAAAACCATATTTAAACAATACCTATCCACAAATTCAGCCTTACACAAAGTACTAGAAGGAAAACTCCAACTTAAGAAGATAGGTGCATCCACAAAAATGCAGGCAATAGATAACCCCATAGCAGCAAAGCCCCCAAAAGGGAAATACATGCATACTACCACCAAAATACAACAGAAAGTAACAATCACTTGTCATTAATATCCTTTAATATCAATGGAATCAAGTTGCCTATAAAAAGACACAGAGTAACAAAATGGATACAAAAACAGGATCCATCCTTCTACTACACACAAGAAACACACCTCAACTTCAAAGACAGATACTACCTGAGAGCAAAAAGCTGGGAAAAGACTTTCCAATAAAATGGACTTAAGAAGCAAGCAGTTNAAACTATCCTAATGTCTAACAAAATAGACTTCAAACTAAAATCAATCAAAAGAGATGGGGAAGAATATTACATATTCATCACAGAAAAAATCCACTAAGATGAAGTCTCAATTCTGAACATTTATGCCCCAAATACAAGGGCATCCACAAATGTAAGAGAAACAATACTAAAGCTTAAGTTGCACATCAAACCCCACATACTAGTAGTAGGAGACTTCAACACCCTATCACCAATGGACAGGTCTGTGAGATAGAAACTTAACAGAGAAATAAGGGATCCAACAGATGATATGACTCAAATAGACTTAATAGATATCTACAGAATATCCCACCCTAACAAAAAAGAATATACCTTTTTCTGAGAACTTCATGGAACAGTCTCTAAAATCGACCATATACTCAGTCACAAGGCAAATCTCAACAGATACAAAAAAATGGGAATAACCTCCTATTTTTTATCAGACCACCATGGTTCAAAATTAGATTTCAACAATAACAAAAATTATAGAAAGCCAACAATCTCATGGAAACTGAATAATGCTCAACTGAATCAGCAATGGGTCAAGGAAGAACTAAAGAAAGAAATTAAAGATTTCCTGGAATTCAGTGAAAATCAATGTAACAAATACTAAAACTTATGGAAAATTATGAAAGCAGTGCTAAGAGGAAAATGCATAGTACTAAATGCCCACATAAAGAATTTGGACAAATTTCACACTAGCGACTTAACAGCACACCTAAAAGCTCTAAAACAAAAAGAACCAAACTCACCAAGGAGGAATAGATGCCAAGAAATAATCAAATTGAGGGCTGAAATCAATAAAATAGAAACAAAGTGAACAATAAAAAGAATCAATGAAACAAAGAGTTGGTTCTTTGAGAAAATCAACAGGATAGACAAACCACTATCCAAACTAATCAAAAGTCAGAAAGAGAACATCCAAATTAACAAATTCAGAAATGAAAGGGGAGACATAAAAACACACAACAAGGAAATTCAGAGAATCATCAGGTCATACTTCAAAAACCTGTACTCCACAAATTCAGAAAAACCAAAGAAATGGACAAATTTCTGGATAGGTACCACATACAAAAGTTAAATCAAGAACACATAAACTATTTAAATAGACTTATACACCCTATGAAAATAGAAACAGTCATTAAAATTCTCTCAACCAAGAAAAGCTCCAGACCAGATGGTTTCAGCATAGAATTCTACTAGAATTTCAAAGAATAGCTAATATCAATACTCTTCAAATTGTTCCACACAATAGGAGCAAAAGGAACATTGCCAAATTCTTTTTATGAGGCTACAGGTACCCTGATACCCAATCCACACAAAGATGCAACAAAGAAAGATAATTACAGACTAATCTCCCTCATGAACATTGATGCAAAAAATACTCAATAAAGTACTGGAAACTGAATCCAAGAACATATGGAAAACTTATCCACCATGATCAAGTAGGTTTCATCCCAGAGATGCAAGGATGGTTCAACCTATGAAAATATGTCAATGTACTACCTATATAAAAAAGCTGAAAGAAAAAAATGATCAGCTCATTAGATGCTGAAAAAGCCTTTGACAAAATCCAACACCCCTTCACGATAAAGGTCTTGGAGAGATTAGAATACAAGGAACATACCTAAACATAATGAAGGCAATTTACAGCAAGCCAACAGCCACCATCAAATTAAATGGAAACTCAAAGCGATTCCCCTAAAATCAGGAACAAGACAAGGCTGTCCACTCTCCCCATATTTATTCAATATAATACTTGAAGTTCTAGCTAGAGCAATAAAAAAACAAAAGGAGATCAAAGGGATACAAAATGGAAAGGAATTAGTCAAACTTTCACTATTTGCACATTATATGATAGTATAATTAAGTGACCCCAAAAATTCTACCAAGGAACTCCTACAGCTGATAAACTCATTTAGTAATGTGGCAGGATACAAGAATAACTCAAAAAATCAGTAACTCTCCTATACACAAGTGATAAACAGGCTGAGTAAAAATTCAAAACAACATCACCCTTTCCAATACCAACAAATAATATAAAATACCTTGGGGTAACTCTAACCAAACATGAAAATCATGTACAACAAGTACTTTAAGTCTCTGAAGAAAAATTGAAGAAGATATCAGAAAATGGAAAGATCGTCCGTGCTCATGGATAGGTAGGATTAAGATAGTAAAAATGGCAGTATTACCAAAAGCAATCTACAGATTCAATGCAATCCCCATCAAAATCCCAATGCACTTCTTCACAAACCTGGAAAGAACAATACTCAACTTCATATGGGAAAACAAAAAACNCAGGAGAGCTAAAACAATCCTGTACAACAAAGCAACTTCTGGAGGCTTCATCATCCCTGACCTCAAGCTCTGCTATAGAGCTATATTAATAAAATAAAAACAGCTTGGTATTGGCATAAAATCTGACATTTAGAACAATGGAATGGAATTGAAGACCCTGACATCAATCTGCACATCTATGAACACCTGATTTTTGACAAAGAAGCCAAAACTGTACAATAGGAAAAAATAAAGCATCTTCAACAAATGGTACTGACATAACTGATTGTCAACATGTAGAAGATTCCAAATAGATCCATATATATCACCATACACAAAACTCAAGCCCAAGTGGATGACAGACCTCAACATAAATCCACCTATACTGAATCTAATAGAGAAGACAGTAGGAAGTAGTCTTGAATGCATTGGCACAGGAGACAAATTCCTAAATGTAACACTAGTAGCATAGACACTGAGAGTCACAATTAATAAATGGGACCTCCTATAACGGAGAAGCTTCTGTAAGGCAAAGGACATGGTAACCAAAATAAAATGACAGCCTACAGAATAGTAAAAGATCTTCACTAACCCCACATCTAACAGAGGGCTGAGCTCTAAAATATATAAAGAACTCAAGAAACTAAACATTGAAATGTCAACAATCAAATTAAAAAATGGGCTACAGAGCTAAACAGAATTTGTAAGAGAAGAATTCCAGGTGGCCGTAAGACATTTGAGGAAATGCTCAACAATCCTAGTCACCAGGAAAATGCAAATCAAAATGACTCAGCGATACCATCTTACACTTATCAGAATGGCTAAGATCAAAACCACTAATTACAGCTTATGTAGGAGAGGAAAGAGAACACTCCTCCCCTCTTTTTGGGAGTGCAAACTTTTGAAGCCCCTTGGGAAATTAGTATAGCGGTTTCTCAGGAAGTTGGGAATCAATCTATCTCAAGACCAAGTGACACCACTCATGAGCATATACCCAAGGAATGCTCAATCATACCACAAGGACACATACTCAACTATGTTAATAGCGGTATTATTCATAATAGCCAGAACCTGAAAACAACTTAGATGCCCCTCAACTGAAGAATGGATTAAGAAAATGTGGTACATATGCACAATGGAGTACTACTCAGCAGAGAAAAACAATGACATCATGAAATTTGCAGGAAAATGAATACAACTGGAAAATATCATCCTAAGTGAGGTAACCAAGNCTCAGAAGGACAAACATAGTATGTACTTACTCATAAGTGGATACTGGATGTAAAGCAAAGGATAACCAGACTACAACCCACAACTTCAAAGAAGCCAGCTAGCAACGAGGACCCAAAGAGGGATTCATGGATGGCCCTGGGAATCAGAAACAGATGAGATCTCCTGAAGTAAACTGGGGATGAGGGATGGGCAATGGAGGGTACAGAATGTGGCATGAGAACATAAGGGAACATGTTGGTTAAGCTGGAACAGTGATGGAGTAGGAAAGCAATGAAAGAGATACCATGATAGAGGGAGACGTCATGAGGATAGAAAGAAACCTTGTGTTAGAGTAATTCCCAGGAACCCACAAGGATGACCCTAGCTTAGACTACTAGCTATAGTGGAGAGGGTGCATGAGCTGGCTTACCCAGATAATCAGATTGATGAATACTCTGTCATCATAGAGCCTTTATCCAGTAACTGATGGAAGCAGATGCAGAGATCCACAGACAAGTACCAGGCAGAGCTCCAGGAGTTCAGCTGAAGAAAGGGAAGAAGGATTACATGAGCAAGGGGCATAAAGATTATGATGTGTAAACCCACAGAGACAAGCAAACCCAGCTATTAGAAACTCATGAACTTTAAACCAACAGATGTTGAGCCTGCATGAGACTAGACTAGGCCCTTAGCACAAACAATACAGTTGTGTAGTTTGATCTACTTAAGGGTCCCCCTGGCAGTAAGATCAGGATCTATCCCTGATCCATGAGCTGGCTTTTTGGATCCCATTAGCTATAATGGGACATCTTGCACAGCCTTGATGTGGGGGGAGGGGAGGGCTGGACCTGCCTCAGTTGAATGTACTAGGCTCTGCTGACTCCCCATGGGAGGCCTTACCTTTTTGGAGGAGGGAATGGAGGATGTGTTGAGGGAGAAAAGCTGGGGGCACTCTGAGGAGGGAACAGAGTGGGATCTCTCATTGGTATGTAAAATGAATAAAAAAGTTTCTTAATAAGAAAAAGAATTAGTGAAAATGAAAAATAATGTATAATAATTAACCCTTTATAACTAGGAAACTTAACTACGTGTATTTTACATACCATCTCAGTTCTGCATACAGTACTATTTCATGTTCATTTTGTCTCTCATCTAATTTTTAAAGTTCAGGAATGCATCCTCCCCTTAAGCTGTGGTGGTAATCTCAAAATACACTTTTGTGAATACATGACCTTTCCTTTCACCTCCATTCCCCAGGCATTTCTTCCTATGTGCATAAATCAATTATAAAAAAAATTCACATTCATGGACAGCTCCTTAGGCCACCATTTTAAGCTAGTTTCTAAAAGTAGGATTCCCTGGGCTGCTGCTCCTATTCTGGGGAATCTTTAAAGTAGCTTATTCTTCCTAAACTTTGCTCTGTTCATGGAATATAGCCTCGGGAATAAATTGTGCTATTTCTCTGAGTCAAATTCTGCCCTTCAACAAAAATCGATAGTTCTTACCTATAGATACTCAGGACACACTTGAAGAGACTAAATTTTCTCTACCATTTTGCAAGTAGCTATAATTCTAGTACATAAGCCATATATTGTATATAGATATGTTGTCAAAAAAGAGTGACAGAAGTTTAAAACAAAAACAGTGAACTTTCTTCAAAACTCCAAGATAGAGACATGGTTATATGCTTGGAAGGTGTCTTAAAGGATTTTTCTAGAGAGGAATTTGTGATTAGAGAATTGAAACAACCATGGTTTTTTGATTTTTATGAGTAGATAGTAGATGATATACAAGAATCTCAATTAAATTTAAACTTAAGCAATAACCACTTTTAGTATATGTGAATTGTTGCTATTTACCTGCATTTCAGATTCAAAGAATTAATCTGTCTATTTGCAGGCTTTGACAGCTCTTCACTGGGTACAAGAGTAACTTTTTTTCCAAAACCAATATTATATTAGTAAATGAATTTTATTGAACAGAATGTGAGTAAAAGTAACATGTCTGCTCTAAAACAAAGTAGTAAAAATAATGTACAAAATTTTGTCTTCTCTTTTCTGCTTGAAAATATAAACATTTTATGACTTGTCTTATCTCAGGTAATATAGGTAGCATTAACTGTTAATTAACTATTATCTCATCTCAGGATGATTTACAAAATGCATAATCTTCAAAGGCTAGAAAATAATGTCTAATTTTTGTCTTTTAGTTTTTTGACTTATAAGTAGTATTTTATATTTTCTTCCTTACATCCCATTATTGTCTTAGAGTCACTGGCTTAGTGATTTTCTACACTTTAGACAGCAACAGATTTCCATCTATATCCCAGGAAAACTAAGATACACTAAAACATTCAAACCAATCTCTCAGAATTACAGTGTCATCTTGATGACTCATGGATGTTTCTTATTTAAGGTGAAATAAAGGAACTGTCTTGCACATCTTATCAACTAATAATAATATAAGATTTTATACAAGATTTTATACAAAATATGTATTTTGGTATGCTTATCAGGTATGTTAATATATTATATTACATGAAATAAAAAATCATACAAATGAAATTAATACTTTAGGAGTAAGACCAGAGGAGTGCTAAATAAAGAAGAAACATGAGCCATATTTGGCATTCAATATGCAAATTTTATTTTTATTGACTAAACATCTGAATGATTAAATGAATTCAAAATAAGTGAATGAATGGGATATAAAAGAACACCTAGGATCAGCCTTTCTAGGACTGATTTCTTATGTCCATTACAAGAAAAAATTCTGGTACAATGTAGTCAACATGGTTTTTTCATCATGCCATAGATTAAGGACTGAGATTACTGTATACTAATTTTAAGATTACAAACTTGAAATGACTATTTTCTCAGACCTGACACAGTGAAAATGCATAGAAATTTTGTGAGTTTGTTTTTTTATGGAGAAGTCCCCCTTGATGGCAGAGAAGCTGATGTTTGGTGTATTATTTGGGGATAAACTTCACAGTTTCCCAGCAAGGGATTTATGAGAATTAGGCTTTGATTTCCAGCCTAGAGATCAAATCTCTGACTTGAAAATTGAAATCTGGAAAGAAGCAAAGCCAGCAAACTGAAGTGAAGAAAAAACAAAGAATTAAAAGAAAGATGGTGTAATACATCCAAACAAAATATAGCTGAGGGCTCTGAGAGAGCCAGAGATGGGTTGAGAATCAGCCCAGATGGAAGCATACTTGGGGAAGGAGAAAAGATCCCTGGCATCTTCTCCCTTTGTTATTGTATAATTTTCCCTGAATTTTACTTAAATCACTAGATTTATGCTTGGCTAATTTTTTGGTTGATTTTAATGTAGGCAAGCTATAATTAAAAAATATTGTAATAGACAAACTGTACCAGAATCCTGGCAATGCTTGTACTAAAACATGATGTACTAAAGTCAGACTCTTGTTATGGTTTCTATGGTCCTAGAGTCTGTTTTACATTGAATAACCTCCTCCTTGTATAAAACCATAATTAAACATTTGGTAACAAGAATATGTTAATCCTAATTAGTAAAGCACTATCATCAGAATTGAAGCTCATATTCTAGTCTGGAGTGAAAACAAAACAGTTTAGTAAGCTTCTAGCAACACTGTGGGTTCTCAGCATAGCATCTGTCATATCCAATGAAGGTCAGTTCTGCTTGGTATTGTCTGGTCTCTTCCTCAGGACATTTCCAATAGATTAGTATTTTTTCTTCAAGACAGCCAAACAAATAGTAATTTATCTTCAACACATCTAAAGCTGCAATAGATGATGTCAATGTACTTGATGCTAGATAAGAAAGGTATAACTGGCCAGGCGGTGGTGGTGCATGCCTTTAAT
>LZPO01118637.1:6198-17189 GCA_001675575.1 Neotoma lepida | reverse complement strand
CAATTCCCCGTCCTTGTTCTGCATACTTGGTTCTTTATGATATATTGTGGAATGTTTCTTTTCTGGTCTTGTCTGAATGGTGTTCTCTCTGCTTCTTGTATCTGAATAGGTACGTGTTTTCTTAGGTTGGTGACGATTTTGTCAACAATCTTGTTGAAGATATGGTCTATACCATTGATTTGGGATTTTTTTTCTGTCATCTGTTCCTATAATTCAAGGATTTGATTTTTATGACATTTCCTGTATATTCATTTCCTCTATATCAAGTTTTTTCATATTCTTTGCTTATTTTGTCTAGGTCCTCTGCATTATCTTTGAGTCCTGATATTCTATCTTCTGTTTGATTCATTTTAATTATAAGGATTTTTGTTGAGTATTCTACCCTGGATATGTTGTTTTTCCATTCCATCTTCATTTAAGTTTGAGTCCTCTTCAATGTGTCTATATCTCTACTGAAATCTATTTTCAAACCCTGCATTGTCTCTGTTATTTCCATTAGCCTTATGTTTGTGTTTTCTTGGGCATTATTCAGATGAATATTCTCTTTGAATTCATTATACTCAAGTTCACTGGACTGTTTTTGTGTCTTCTATAAACTCCTTGAATTCCTTGATAAAGTTTATGATTATTCTTTTAAATTCTGCACCCTGGTGTTCATCTACATCATTCTCATCATTGAATGTGTCTACAGAACTGGTAGATTTGAGGTAAGGTTAAAGAAAGAAACTTGATCTTGCATATTGTTTGCATCATTGCAATGCAAGCTGACAATCTGAGCATGTGGACTTCTTTTGTTCATTCTGCATCTGATATAGACAGAACAAGTTGGAGCCAAGTGGGATGTGTGGGCTGAGTTGGGCACAAAGGCTGGATAGGGCTTAGAAAGAATGAAGTCAGTTGGAGACAGGTGGCTGGGCTAATGAGCAGGATGTACATCCTGACGTAAGCCTGAAGTTTTGGGTATATGTGGGGTTTAGGGAGGGTGTGCATAGGGAAGAATCTGATGACATCATGGGGCCAGACCCTGACAAAAGATATGCAGATTCTGGCTGAGTAGAGAGGTTGGATATGGCATGTTAGGACCTATAGTTTGTGCTCAGGTAGGCAGGGTCCTGGCCAAAGGCTAGAGGTTGAAACAGTGCCTGCAAAGGTAGTCAGATGAGGCCAAGACACTGGGTGGAGAAACTTTGTTACATCTGGGCTTGGACAGGATGCATGGAAGGATGTAACAGGTGGATTCTCCTGGCTAGAACTTAGTTGATGTTGTCTAAAATGAAGAGTCTGATATGAAAACAGAAATCATCCTTTTTCCTTTCAGGAAAAGTATTCTCTAGCTTTCTGTTTAAGGGTGAGTGGTGAAACCTGAGCAATATGAATTATAAAGGAGTAATCAATCATAAAGCAATGAAATAATAGAATTAATTATAAAATAAGTTCAATGGATTAAAAAAATGTTTGTGGATTAGAGATCAAGGTCTAAGATCAAGATAATCATATTCCTAAAGATAACCACATAGAATCAGGGCAGACAGAAGCCTTCCAAGACTGAAGAAATGCTTTGCACATGCTATTACACCATAACATTTTGCTCATAATTTCCTTACTTGTACTAGAGAGTGATTATCAGTTGTAATATAGATGAAAAGCCCACAAAAATTTGAATAAAATCATTTACTCACTTGGGGTTTCTGAAGAAATAATAAACACATTAAAATGAGCTACATAAACATGAAGATATTCTATTTTGGGTAAAATTAGTTTGGTTACTTTCTTGGATGGTCAACAAGTCATCCTTTTAAAACATCCATTAAAAAACATTTCTGAATTAATCTTAAGTAACATGAACAACTGTGATTTGATAAAGAACCATTTGGCACAAATTTATTAAATAAGACTTGTATACTATTTCCTTAAAACTTTAATTGTACTCATTATGTTTTTGCTTCACTGTAAGTTTCTTTATATTTTTTTTCTCTGTTAAGATATTGAGTTAGATTCATCCAATATGTCCCAAAACTCATATTAAAGACAAATGAGAACACACTGGGCATATCTCATAAAACATATTTAAAGATTAATTTCTGATGGATAGGAAACCTTTTTGGTCAACTTCATAATTGATTTTCAAAGGTCATTTTTTTCAACTCAAACACAATTAATCTTATAAAATATGAGTTGGTCATATCCATCCAATTACCAGGAGCATATAGAACTTATGACAAGTATTTATAATATAGTAAAAAAGCTGTGGGTGTCTCATATTTATTTCTGGCCAAGTCTAATCAAGCAGAATTTGCATTTCCAGAAAAATTTTCAATAACTACTAAAGTGACATATTGTTACTAAAGCACTATGTTAGAAGAAAATCATGTTTTATTTGTACTTTAAGACAGATTTTTGTAATATACTTTTATTGCCTTTTAAATCATGTGTTTGAAAAAACAGTGGTAGAAATTATAACAAAAAAAACCTGAAACAGAATAAATCATCACATTTTACTTCATATTTGGACACTTTTTAATTGACTTAAAGTTTTTTGACATAGCTTTATGACTTATAGTCAGCAAGATATACTGATGCTACTGCAAAATCTAAGTATAATTTATTGTGATTTGTATTTGAGATTTAACATATTCGAATAAGAAGGGTTGGTAGGATGACTTCTCTCTTTTTGTAAATACAAGCTACTTTCTGATACAACTTCACTGATAACAGTATTTCACTTAAAAGTGATGTTTCGTGCTATTGGCTGAATTAGATTTACCTGGACAGATAATTACAGAAAGCTACAAAAAATAGGGAGAATATATTTACATAAGGCAAATATGGAAAAAAATTGCTTCCTAATAAATCTATCTAGTTTAAAAGGTAAAAAGCAAAGTTTTTGGTTGTGCTTCCAGTAACGGTCCTACATAGGCTGAAATCTAGACAGCAGCCCCAGGACAGTGCGAGGCACTTGTGTTTCTGCTTGCTTTTCACCCTACCCTGCTGAAACTACACAGGGCTGGACAAAGTCCCCAAAACAGAAATCTCCTATCAATGGTCTCATTTCAGTCATTAGTGCAATTAGATGACTGAGAGACACAACATGCTCCACAGATGTGGAAAGTGTGTAATTCTAAGCTTCCTTCAGAATAAGCTTTGATATTCTGAAACTAATGTTTTTCTAAAGGTGTAAAATAACCATGAATTTCCTATTACTATGAACAACTATTTCTAATATCCTCAGCCAGTTTAAGCCTGATGGTTAACTATTCATAGGATGGCTATCTTACAGTACAGTACCTACATCTTCTAATTAGAATGAAGAGAACACTTCTGACTCTTTCCTTTAAGAATTTATTGCCATTTTATTTTTGCTTGATATCTGATACACCACAGAACTTGATTTGTTGTGCTTAAAATATCATAAT
This sequence comes from Neotoma lepida, assembly GCA_001675575.1. Lineage (NCBI taxonomy): Eukaryota > Metazoa > Chordata > Mammalia > Rodentia > Cricetidae > Neotoma > Neotoma lepida. Next base: position 13,776 of record LZPO01118637.1, on the reverse strand, counting down.
TGAATAAATGAATATTATTTTATTACATAAAAATTTTAATTTTGTTTCAAACTGCGTATTTTAAAATTTTCTAAAAATTTAACACAAATTTTTATTTCAGAGGTTTCTTTAACCAAAGATTCAACTCACATAAATTATACTTGTTCAATTTCATTCTAATTATCATTAATTGGATTTTAATTCACAGAGAAATTTGAATATAATAGAAAATATTACATCTAGAAGTACATTCTACTAGAAAAATCTTTGGTTTTTCATTGTTTGCATAACTTTTTCAGTCTCTCCATACAAACATGTCCTCTCTTTTGGCCCAGGAGGAACTTTAAAAGAAATGTATTAAATTCAAAAAGAATAAAATCTGTGAGATTGGTTTTGCCTTCAAAACTTCAGTGCCATTAGAGACTAAACTAAATTTATAATTATAATGTTCTAAAACTATTACTCAGTATCAGCATCTCATGCTGCTGCTGATGGTGGAGAGAGGGGCAAAATATGAGTGCTAATTAATTCTAACAATGAAGGGAATTCTTTTGAGTAGGAATGTTGTAATAAATTAATTTTCTTCTCAGACATATTACTTTTCCACTGGAGGAATGAACTGCTTAGTTCCAGGAGATACTTGCACACATGACTATGTAATATGAGAAAAGGACCAGTGTTATGAGGTGGATGACTAACCGACTTGTCTATCCTGCAAATCATTTTGTAATCAGTATTTCAATTATCCATGTTTTACCTTCAACTGATGCAAACTCGTGAGAACTGGGGCACTGAAAGTACTTTATGCCTTCTTTTTCTTTTAGTTGGGAGCATTTTTATTGCCTTATTTTGTTAACTAAATGATAAAATTCAGAAATATTACTGTATGCTTGAATGAAATGCTTGAACACATTTCCACATTATGAAAGTACTATTATTATTTCGTAAAACTTGCCTAATTAAAAACTACAAAATGTAACAAATAACTGCAAAGAACGTTATATTCAGTGTGTAAGTATTCATTGTCTATTATGAAAAAGTACTTGGTTTTATTTTGTTCTATAAACTAGAATACAAAGAAAAGAGTAATATCTTTAGAATGTTATAATAGGGGCTGGAGAGATGGCTCAGAGGTTGAGAGCACTAGCTGTTTTTCCAGAGGTCCTGGGTTCAATTCCCAGCAACCACATGGTGGCTTGAAACCATCTGTAACGAGATCTGGTGATCTCTTCTGGCCTGCAGGCATACATGCAGGCAGAACACTGTATATATAATAAATAAATCTTAAAAAAAGAATGATATAATAATGACACTTGATAAAATGATAGAATATTAGAATCATTTTGATATTGTAATTTCAAAACACAATATTAAATTTCACAATGCTTAATCTCAATCTCAGAATGCCTTTACTGCAGAACCATAATAACAAAAACAGCATGGTTCTGGAATCAAAGTGAATTAATAGAATTGAATAGCTGATCTATAAACCCACATGGTGAAAGTCACCTTGTTTTTCAAAAGCTGTCAAAAAACATAGCATAGAAAGATAACATATTCAACAAATGGTTTTGAGAAAGCTGGATCTCCACATTAAAAAACATAACTTTACTCTCCTAAAATAAACTCAGAATAGAACAAAGACCTTAACACCTGAAACTACCAGAGGAAAACACTTCAATATGTCAGCATAGGCAAGAGTTTTCTGAAAGGACTCAACATTGGGAACAGCCCCGAGAAACTTCAAACAGTGTGCATAAAATTATAAAGTTTCTACAAAACAAAGGGAAAAATTAACAAAGTAAGTATACACTACACAGAATGGGAGAAAATATTTGCAACCATACACTGAACAGGGGTCTAATGTCTACAGTCTATAAATAGATTTAAAAAATAGCAAAAAGTCAAACCATCCCATTGATAAGTGGACTAATAAATTGAATAAACAGGGTTCACAGGAAGAAATACAAATGACCAATAAATGTTTGAAAGAGTGTTCAATAGTCTTATCCACTAATGAAATGTGAATTAAAACTACATTGATATTTTATATCAATATTGTCAGGGGCTATTGTCAAGATAGAGAAGCTGTACGTGCTAAATAAAATGTGGAGTGAAAGGAACTTTTATTCACTTTTGTGGGCTACAAATTTGTGTAGCCATTATGGAAATCAGTATAGAAGTTTCTCAAAATATATTTTAAGCCAGGCATGGTAGTGCATGCCTTGAATTCCAGCATTCTGGAGGTAGAGACAGGTGGATCTCTATGAGTTAGAAGCTATCCTGGTCTACGAAATGGGTTCCAGGATAGCCAGTGCTGTTACACAGAGAAAACTTGTCTTGAAAAAAAATAAACTACTATATGATTCAGTAATAGAATATCTGGATGATAAATTCAAAGGATTCTAAGTTAGCATATAATAGAGAGATACTTGTACTCCACATTTATTTCTATACTGTTTATAATAGACAAAGTATAAAAATAACCTAGAGTTCCATCCACAGCGAATAAATGAAGCAAATGCCAAACTTATGCTCAATAGAATTTTATTCTGCCATAAATAAGAATGAAATTGTGGTAGCATATGAAAGAAAGTAGATGGAACTGTGTATCTGTTGTTCAAATAAACCAGATTTTTTCCCATGAATGAAGATAAAGATATTTGTCTCATCACTTTACAATCTAAAATTTTAGAAAATGATGAACAAGTCAAATACAATAGAAGACAATGTCTAGAACCCTCGTCAAATGTATACATTTATTATATTGGTTCAAGTATGTCCCCTTCAAATATATATGTTGATGTTTTAAGTTCCAGTATCACACAAAATGGCATTTATTTATGTCTGGCTTTATTGGTTATTTGATTGTACATATTTTGATAATATTTACCCTCTCTCCTTTAGCTTTTCCCATATACACCCAACTTTGTGTCTTCTTTTTTCTCCATCAAGGTCAAATATTCTGCACAAATATTCCTGAATATATGACATTCCCCTGGAACATGGTTGTCTTGTCAGGGGATACATTCTTACAAAAATTTATACTTCCTCACCCAGCAGCTAAAAGTTGTCAATAGCTCTTTCCTATGGGAGAGGTTTTGTGTCCAATTCCCCATCTCCATAATGTGATTTGATCTGCCTTGGGCTTACACAAGTCTTATGTATGCTGTCACAACCGTAGTGCATTTATATGTGCAGTTGTCCTACTATGTCCAGAAGATATATTTTTCTTGTGGTCATCTACCATGCTGGCTCTTACACTCTTTCTACTCCCTGTATTAAATGATCCCTTAGACTGTGAAGGAAGGGCTATGGTTCTCTTGAAGGCTGAGCATTCTTCATTCTGTTTTCTGCACCTTAGCCAACTATGCATCTCTTCTTGATCATCATCTACTGCAAACAGGAGCTTCTCTGGGGAGAGTTGAGAGACACCTTAATCAGTGGTTATAATAAAAGGTCAATAGGAGTTGATTTAATACTGTCCATTAGGCACAGTAATAGTAGGTTTCTCTAAAAGTCTATACTGTCCAGCCATAGTTTCGTGGCTCAATAATTGTACCATGTATGGGTTTTATATTATGGTATGAGCCCTAAATTCAATCAGAGAACAGTTGTTTACTCTCATGATGCTCAAGCCACTATTGCATTAGTGAGCATGTCTTGCCCAATCAGTCATTATTGTTGCTCACAAGGTTCACAGGTATAATTGATGGTTACTTTTCTGCTTTGTTGGCATATATAGCACTCCCAGCATTGTGAACACTAGCCAGTAATGTTGAAGGATCCAGGTCAGAGGCAGTTTTACTTTGCATGTTTTATGCTTCAAAGATGTAACTTCTTTAGCCATAGGATGTTACTGTTCCATTCTGAAGGATGACTATTGGGATTGATTTCAGCCTGTGGTGTTTGGGGGCCTTTGAAATCTCTAATGATTAGCCAATGACTCCAAAAATGTAACTCATTCTTGATCTTGTGTGTTTTCTTTGTTAGCCTTTGATGGATATGGGGCATTATTGCCCCATTATAGGACAGTTCCATTTTAACTTTTCATGTACATGCATAGACATATTTTGGAAAGATTCTATAGTAGTAGGTTTACATATGACATTTTGAAAATCTTTGAATGTTATTATCTCTCCCAACTTCACTTTTCTACGCTGTACAAAACCATTTTAGTTTCAAGAGGTCCTATTTATTAATTGTTAGAGAAAATGACTATTTAGATAGCATGTCCTTGAAGAGCTATTTCTACTAAAATGAGGCAGGTCAGGTGAACCTTACTCAAATATGACTCATGGTCTCTAAAGAAGAGGATACACAAAAGGAAGAAGAGTGAGAGGTAGTTCATCTTCCAACCTCTGAAGGAACTAAGCAGAACCCCTTACAATTTGGTCATGAAATATTTTAGTTCATAGTGCTTTTCCGTTCTTTAACCTTTCTCTCTTCCAGACATGATCTGAAACTCCCAGGTTCAAATAATTGTTCTTTAGCCTCCCAAGCAACAGGGGTTGCAGCTTGTCCTTTGATTGCCATGGGATTTATTTTGATGGTAACCTTAAAAGTGTAATTCAGTGTATTATGCAAAAGTATTAAATCACCTTACATAAACAAGTTCTCATTACTAGAAGTTATAGTTAGGAACAAGCATCGGGATTTGTTCTGCAGCATTTCAATGTATTTTTTTTTACCCAATAGTAATAATGAGTTTTATACTACATTAATATCTACATTACAAAGAGAAAATTGAGTAGCTCATGTTTCTAGCTAGTTCAAAACCTGAACACAAAGGCAGAGTTGCTTTGTTGTGAAGATAACTGATAAATTAAAAATAAACAAATAAAATTAGATTCATGGAAATGTAATACAAATTGTATATCAACAAACAAAAAGCATGAAGCTCCACAATCCTCATTTAAGAAAAAGAGAAACCATATAGACTTTGAAGCTAATTTGGGTATATATGTGCACATGCTATCACATCTATTTTTATAGGAACTTTCCAGTTCTCATTTTAATAAGAAATGTGAATTGAATACACAGTTTTGAAAGCACTGACAGATGAATTTAATACAGTCTAGCCTATAATCTTGAAGTTCCTAAGGCCATCAGTTATAAATATTCATTGTGTTTGGGTATGTGTAAGCACAAAGTAGATATAACTCAAAAGTTAACCACACATGTCTAAAATATTCTAATTTTTACTTGGAACATGACTAAAATGTTCATATTTTTACTTGGAAACATGATATTGCATCTTGCCTATAAAGATTGTGAAACTATTAAAATGGAGTCAAATATCTGAATAATATTTTTAAAACTATAGCTTGATAAGTTGACCCATTGTTAATTAAATATTCTATAAGAGGTCTCAAGTACTATAACAAAATTTACTTGTAAATAAATGATGTCTAGTAAGATAAAATAGTAATATTTTAATTAAGAGAAATAGTGTTAATCAAGTGTCAGTTTCTGTGTTTTTTTAATAAATATGAGAAAATACTAATGTACTTAATAGTATTATATTTTGTTTAAATTCATTATTGTTTTGAGACTTTCTTTTCATAAATCTATATAGTGAAATATGGTCTTATTTACCCTCTATTTTCCTTCTCCAATTCCCCCTATATGCCTTCCAATATGTTATTCTCCCAACTACATATAGTATATATTGTTATGATAAAATACCATGATCAAGGCAACTTGAAAAGGAATTATTATTCCTTTATTTTTTTAAAATATTGAGACTTCCAGTTCCAGAACAGTAAGAACCCATCTCCATCATGACTGGGAAGAGTGTCAGTATAGCTGGGAGTTCACATCTCAGACAAAAAACAGGAGGCAGAGAGACCAAACTGGAAATGATATAAGCCTTCAAGCTCTCAAACTTTGCCCCCAGTGAGTGACATACTTTCTCCAGCAAGGCCACACCGCCTAAGCCTCCCGACAGAGGCCATCAACTGATGACCAAGTATTGAAATGCCAAAGACTACTGACAATATCTCATTCAAACCACCATAGCAACTGTGTCAGTATGTATAGTGTATGTGCGTGCACATAGGTATAGGGCCATCCACTGGACCATGGAAAACCTACCAATGACCATTCTCAAACATAAATAAAATAGATTCTTCCTAATCCAGCAGCTGTCAATCACCAATAGATCCTGAGGAAGGCATTATGCCTGGAGATTACTTACCACCCCATACATGCCAGATTTTGGCTGGAAATGTCTTATTTTCATGTAGCAAAGGGCAATGGTTCTCTAAATTAGAATTATTCAATTATGCTATTTTAGCAACATATTCATTAGCTTATCAAACTTTACTGTACAAATGTTTTAAAGTCTGCAAATAACCACTACCTCTAGGAATAAAAAAACATGATTACAAACATAAAATAAAATAAACACTATCACTTATAATCTCTCTACAACCATGAATCACTAGAATTCAGATACTGAAATTGTGGGAAAACCTGGATAAACCACCTGCTCTTATTTTCCCAATAAANTCTAAATCNTTTAAACTTCCTCTGATGTCCATTACTTGTTTTCTGACATATGNGTCATGATGGTAATAGATAATGAAGTCAGATCCAAATAACTCTTGTCACACCTATATTCCTAAATATTCCCAAGCCATAGACTCAAAGACATGGATTTGGGATGCAAATTTCTTCATATTTTGCTGCATCATGAATAAAACATATAGAAAAACTCACTGTTTCAATGGTTGGTTTGTTGCCCAGCTGGTAAAATTGCCTGAGTTTGGTGACAAGATTGGTGCATTATACTTTAGTTTGCTACTTGTGTACAGCTATTGCTGNTTTTATTAATGTGCCTTTAATGAATAGCTACCAAGCTCTTTCAATCTGCTCCAGATTACCAGAGCATATGAGCCATGGATTCCATGTTTTAGGATAGACAAATCAGTTGATGAACAGACTAGAAATCTGGGTGTGGGCATGTATGTATAATGTGTATTTTCATATTCAAATGGAAAAGTTGAGCAGAAGTTTAGAATTTANATGTGTTAGAAAAAAAGCTTTGTCCAANTGGATAAAATTTAGGATTTGAAGCTATTTAAAACCACGGGATCAGACAAAGAAGCAGCGATATTAGTACAGTTTGAAAAGAGGGGTAACCTAGGACTAAGTTTTGAAAGTCCTTTAGCAAAAGTCTTTTAGAGAAAGAAAGGAAGAACCAGTGAATGGGACAGAGTAAGAGAGTGGTGGTGATTCTTGATTGTCAACTTGACTAGATCTGGAATTAAGTAAGCCCAGGTGTCTGCATACATCTGTGAGGGATTTTTTTTTCTTAATTATATCATTTGAAGGGGGAAACCCTACTTCTAATCTGGATATTCTGATGTGGGAAGATCTACTTTTAATCCAGATCTTTTGAGGTGGACCACACCTTCAAGCCTATATAAAGGACATGGAAAAAGGAAGCTCGCTCACTCTCTCTTTGCCTGATGGCTCTTGCTCTTGCCCTCTCAGGCAAGTCCGTTCCTTCACTGGCATTAAAACTACTTCTTCAGGATTCCAGAAGACCAACTAAGACATCCAGGCCAAAGGACTAAACAACTACTGGATTTT
>LZPO01118633.1:0-11031 GCA_001675575.1 Neotoma lepida | reverse complement strand
TTTTGGTAGAGGATAGGCTCTCGCCATGCAATTTGGCCTCTGGCTGAGAACTTGGAACACAGTCTTGAGTTAATATTTGGAACCTCCCTGACTATATGATGCTAGGCTGCCATGACCACCACACAAAGTATTTTAAGATTTATATTTCTAGTGGAAATTTTTTCATAATGTGTTATTATTTCTGAAATTAAAATTTGTGTCAAGATTTGCATTTTGTTTCTTTTTCTTTTTTCTGAGGTATCTTCAAAGTAGTGACTTGCAGTTTTGAAATATTATTGGTCATCATGGGTTACTTTCTCTTTTGTATGCTTTATATATGCATATTTTCTCTCTTGGTTTTCTTGATGATTTTTGAACTTTGTTAAACACTAAAGTCCTAACCTTGTATGTTTTTAAGGATACCATGTGTCTATCTTCTTCTTCAGTCTTGCTCTTATCCTTATATCTCTTGTCCTTTCTTTTCATTTACTTTGTAGTTCTTAATTTGTTGGTTTAAGCTGGATACTACTTTCTTTTTTATTACTATAACTAGCCCATTGTATAGCTANGAATTTTCCTTTTATCACTGCTTTACATTGGCTGTGATGTATATATTATTATGATAGTTTTATATATATTTCTATATAATATATTTAGATTATTACCAAAAGTCTATTATTCCAGTTTTTCCCACTACTGAGTAAATTAAAAGTTCATTATTATATTAAATCCTAACCCAAGAGGTGTTTCCTTCCTTTTTAAATAACAACTATTTATATTTCATTATGACCAAATAATTGTTAGCAGTGTTACCTTGTACATATTAGGTCCATTTCAAGGTTATTTCTTCTATAGATTTTCATAAAACCCATTAGTTCTTAGGAAAAGAATTTTTCTGTCATGGAGATAAACATTTCAAAATGTTTGTTGAGATCCTATGCATTACAATTAGCATTTAACTTTTATCTTGTGCTGCAATCAATGAACTGAAATTCCATAATGTTTTNTTCTGTTAGTGTTCCCACTATGCCTCTGTGTTTTTGAATACTACAGTTTCATTAGAATGATGCCTCCACCTTGGACTGTGCTTTCTCAGATTCTATGTTCTTCTGATGTCGGAATCAAAATTTCCTCTTCATAACCTATCACTGATTGATGCTTATTGTACCACAAGAAGTCATGCTGGCATGCATATGACCAAGGTTCAATTGTCACTGAATTCCCACTTCCTTTCTCCAGCTTGATAGATCCTTACTGTGCAAGTTAGTTTTTTGTCAACTTGACACAAGCTGGAGTCATCTGGGAAGAGTCAGCTGAGAAAATGCCTCCACCACATTGGCCTGTATTCAGTCTGTGGGGCAGTTTCTTAGTTAGTAATTGATGTGGGAAGGCCTAGCCCACCGTTGGTGGCGCCACCCNAAGCAGGTGGTCCTGATTGCATAAAAAAGCGAGCTGAGCAAGGCTGGGAAAAGAAGCCAGTAAGAGTTTTCCTCCANGCTTTGTACCTCTGCTCCTGCTTGAGTTCTTGTCTTGACTTCCTTCTAGGATGAGCTGTCATCAGAGCATGTAAATAGATCACACCCTTTCCTCCCAGGTCGTTGTTGGTCAGTGTCTTATAATAATAGTAAGCAAACTAGGATGCTTACTTAATTGTACAATTAGCCTGATATCGTTTTAAAGTAATGAATAACAATACCTGTAAAATTCCCACACNTTTGTTTAATAAAGTGGAAGAATAGAGAGTTTCCAGAAAGACTGTACTCACTCGTTTTAATTTTTCATAGGAGTCGGTGCATAAGCCTCTATTAAAAATATTCTTGGAATAAATATTGTTGCCTGAGAGTAAATCATTTTATCAAGTTGCAGTAAATAAGAACAAAAATGATGAAATCATAAATTATAAAAGAGATAAGTAAATCATAGTCTAAAGCAGAGCTTGCAGAGATATTTTAAAGAGAATCGTTGTTCAGTCCATAAATTCAATTAGCATTATCAAATATGNTATATAAAAAGGCATTGCATCATTANGCAGTAGAGGTAGGCAGGGTCTGGGGAGACAGCTCAATTGGTAAAGCACTTGCTTTCTAAGTGTAAGACCCTGATTCAATCCCCAGACCCAACATAGAAAGCCAGGTTCAGTGGTGAGGATAGTCACCACACATCAAAAAAATGGGGAGGTGAAGACAGTATCACTGGTCCTCTGGCTAGCTAATGTAGCCAAATTGATGAGCTCTAGGCCAATAGAGGTGAATGGTATTCCTGAAGATGATACTCNATCAAGTCCTTGAATCTCAAACACACAGGAACAAACACATGTAGCAGTACCTGCACCCCATGCTTCAATATGTGGATACGCATGTTATCCCCAGATCGCAGGGACCCCCAAAAGACTACCANAGAGACTGAATCCTGTATGTAAAAGCAAAGAGCCTTTATTACCTTCAAGCTCTGGGGCTTGGTCTCTCTGTCTGTCCAATGCAGTGGTGANAGCAGAGAGCCCTGANCCCAGGCAGGGTAAGGGTTTTTATCATAGCAGAGGTTGGGGTGAGGGGATTTCCAGGTTTGAGGACCCTGATTGACTGACAATTGTCTAGGGGTATCTGTAAAACAAAAATAGATGTGTGNTAGACTCAGGAACATCTGGCCACCTTATCTAATAATTGGAATGTTTGGGATGTTAGGTTCTTCCCCATCCCTGGGTGGATCCCTGGGTGGTGTTAGCTTATGGCTTTTCCTGGATCTGGGTGTTGCCTGCCAGTAAGTCTGTCACAAAAGCCATTTCTGGGCCTCTAGGCCTGTCAATGGCAGCTGTGTAGTCAAGCTGTTTTGGGGCCCCTCCACATGCACACATAAACATACTTATCTATACCTACCTACCTGCCTACCTACCTACCTACCTACCTACCTACATACATACATACACATGTAAATACAAAAGAAATAGGAGTAGGCAGTAAAGACAACTGGTATAGAAAAATGAGAGGGACTTCATAGGATATTCTAGTATTTCATATATACGTGGTTTTATGTATTTATATATTGACACAGATATGTTTATTGATAAGGCCTATATAACAAACTTACCCTATTTATTTGAATTCTGTGGGAGACCTCCTTCAGTGGGGTTCATGGCCCAAAGAAAATGTGTGGAGTTGGCAGGTGGGGTGATGGAAGAGACGGACATGATCTGATGGTGAATGGGGATGGTTGCCAGTGCTTTTACTGAAAAAGAATACACCTCTTATACTCTATAGCTGCAAATAGGATTAAATGGAAGAAAGGAGGCCTGTGAGCTTGGGTGTGGCTTGAGATCTGGGGTTGAGNAAGCTAGCGTTGACCTTGACAATAGGCACCAGTCATATGTTAATGAAGGGCCACAAGTTCTTCTTCCCAGAGATAAGAATTTCTTCTTTTTTAGGAAGCAAGAACTTTCTTCAAGCCCCTGAGGGAATAGGGACTTTTGTCTAAATGCCTGACCTTGGAAAAAGGACTTTCTTGGGGGATCAGATGTCCCATTATAGAATATTGCACTTTCTTGTATGACTTAGTTTATCAAAATAGCTGCAGCTTAAAAGTGAGCAAAGACAAGGTTAGACAAAGAAGAACTGGACCAGTTAAAGAACATAGGGTGTCTTAAAAAATCTCAGAAAGTGCTGTGTCCAGTGGGAGGCACATATACTAACTGCAGCATAGAGAAGTAGACAGTCCAGGAAGGAAGAGCAATGCTGGCTTTTGTGAGTTGCTCAGCCCAAACTCATGGAGAAGCTTTGCATATGACAGCGTTTGATTTGCTGCTATGTCACCACCCCAGCAAATCTTTCTTTACTATAAAATTGGTAAATTTTGGAGACCACCCATGCAAGCACCTTCTCCCCACAATTTGACCTGTTTACAATCTTACCCAAGCAGTGCTTGAAAAGCAGGTACATAAANNNGTTTCTTAAACATATTTAATTCTTGCCAGGATAATAGAAATAGAAAATTACAGCATATACACTGTGAATTCTATAGTCCACTATGAAGAAATGAATTTATTTAAATGCACATACATTTTAACAACTTCCATATTTAATATTTCAAAGAAAAGCAGATCCTTATGAATATGGAAAAACAGAGTGCTGTTTAGATCACAGCCATTGTAAAATATTTGTAAATGAAATAGAGTAAATAATGCCTACTCATGACTGCATTGTGCTGGCTTTATTTTCTATTTAAAATGCATTCTGTATTATAAAAAGAGGCTTAACTGTTAGGGTTTTAAGGTGAATCTAAAAGATGTCAGTGGTAGTTATTGTTAAATATTTAAGAGCNCACTGGTAAGGACAAATCATTTTCTTAATCTATTTCACTAATAGAAATTATTTATAAGTACACNATTAATTATTTATACTTTCCTGGTATTATGTTTGCATTAATAATTTAAATCTATATAATTATCTATTAAATCATCTAAATATGATTTAACTTCATTTGTCTTTTGTAACACAAATAGCAAGTTGATCATTAGCCACAGTAATATAAAACAAGGTGTGTCACTATAATCAATGGCCATTGAGAAAGAAAAGTAGCAGTAGCCTGCATATTTATCAATTTATTCAATATTTGTNTGGCATAATGAATATTCTTCAGGAATTCTCAGGAATTTCTGACCTGTGAGTCTTTTGCCAACTAATATTTCAGATCCTTCAGGTCTTTGCCATGTAGGAAGTAAGTTTCTTTCTACAGTTTGCCAATTAATTAAATGCCCNCGAAGTCAAAAAACCTTTCCTTCCATATCAGGTAAAGACTGATTCTGTTTTCTGGGCAGAATTCAGCATCCCAGCTGAAAGCAAGGCTTACTTCTCAAAAGTATGCTTATCACAGCAGTATTTGCCTTTCTCCTTATCAATATCACCAAGTACTTCTCAAGTTTCAGTTTTGAAGTTAAGTCTGGACTTTATAACCAGATAATAGAAAGTGTTATAACTGTAAGTGGATGTTACTCTTTGGAAGTCTGTGAAAAACCTCCTAACTGCACAGAGAAGATTCATTGCTGAGGACAAAGGGAAGAAAGGCCAAATTATCCCTTGATTTTTCTGAAATAGAAAAACATTTTACATGTTGTTAGTTGCAGCGCTGTGGTTACCATGCGAGAAAAATCACGAGGCATGACAAAACCCAGTGTCAGAGTTTTATTAGAAGGTAGGGGGACAAGAAAGAATATGGTCAAGCCTAAAAGAGTTGGGGGTGTGAGAAGGAAAAGGAGAGAGAAATATATATATATTTCTCTCTCCTTTTATATTTATATATATATCTATATATATATATCTATATATCTATCTATATATATATATATATATATATATATATATATATATATATAGAGAGAGAGAGAGAGAGAGAGAGAGAGAGAGATGGCGGGGGGGGAGGAGAGAAAGAGAGGCAAGGGAATGGAGGGAGAGGTGGGGATTCCCTTGCACATGCTCAAATTACACACCTTGCTTGGCTACTGAACTGCACATATGAGGTCACTTAGCTGGGGGAGTGGCCAGGAACTCAAACATTGCAGACTCTTTGCTTATTATAAAAAAGGTGAATGAACAGGAATAGGGGTACTGTGTCTCCCAAGAACTGCTTCCAGCTGACTTGGTGGGTGTTGGAGTTCTCAGGGNGTAGGGAAGGGGGCTTCTGAAGTAGCCAGGTGTCCTGGGATGGTGGGTTGTCCTCTGCTGCTTTGGAGCTGTCCATCTTTCTCAGCTTGGAACTCTGGCTGCTTGTGTCTGACAGAGTGCTGGTGAGACAGAGAAAAGCTTAGTAAAAAAGTTCTTACCTTAGGGGGGGTCCCATGGTGAGGGAGGGGGTCCTGAGACCAGGAAAGTTGGGGTTAGACTTATTCTAAGGCAGATTCATTTTGTCCAGATGAATTTAAGCTGGTTTTTGGAGCGCCTGGATGTGCTTAATCGTCCTCCACCTCTATGGTGGGTGCTGTAACAATAAACTGAGTAGTTAATTAGGAGAGGTAACCAGGAAGGAAAAGCTTGTGGGTTGGGACCTCGTGACAAAGCAGTGTATCCTGGTGTCCTCTGGAACTTAAAAGAGCAGTATCCTGTCTGTGGCCCACTGTGCATGAGGAGGAGAAGAGGCCCTGCTGACAGGTCTGGAATAAGGCACATGGGGGGAGCAAATGAAATAAAGCTCCTATCTTGGCTGGAAAATCTCTTTTCCAGGGCCACAGGGCAGGNTGGTACAACTGAAAATGTGTGGGTGAGAGGGATACCCCTGAAAATACAGTTAAGTCGTGGGGTCTGTGGGTAAGGCTGTCCCCCTATCCTGACAATAGGGAAATGAGAAGGAGAGGTGGACCCCAAGGCTTCTCCAGGACTGAGTAAGTGACTCCAGCATCCAAAGGGAAGGAGATGGATTGTCCCATGTTACAATGACTATCCTAGGCTCCCTGTGAGCCCACGGCCAAGACTGGGAGGTTCTGGTCTGATGTTCCCATGTCACAAGGTACACAAGGGCAGTCAGCTGACCAGTGTCCCCTTGGTGGCACTTTGGACAAGGCCCAGTTTGGCCCACATGGGACAGGGCAGGCACAAAGCTAAGTGGCCTTCTCTGCCACTTAAAACAGGGACCTGGAAGCCTTTAGCCACCAGTCAGATGGCCTGTGCCAGCATTTGGCAGTTCTGTTTACNGGATTTATCATATTTTCCCATGGTACCTTAAATGCCACAGTTGTCTGTGGGCTTGGAAGCTCTGGGAGACATGGGACAGATTTTATTTTGTATCTTGATCTCTGGCTATAGAGACATCTGGGGTTGTTTTAATCTCAGTGTGGGTCCTGANTGGAAACTGCCTCAGCCCCAGGTGTGTGGGCAGGATTGGCTTGGTGAACACCATTTGCATGCAGCCTAGCCTGTTTCCACACCTCTCTGTGCTTCTTAGGGTAGCTTGAGAACAAGTAACAGGAAGAGCGAAAGTGGGATCCAGCAGCCAGAGTTGGACAGTGGGAACANCCAATCAAATACCAGAGAGCTGAGCAGAAGTCAGATAGGCAGAAGTTTAGGTTCAGGGCACATGTGGACAGGAGAGAAAGACTCAGAAAGGGAGGGTTCAGTGTTTAGGTAGAAAGCTTGAAGATAAGATAACTTTTTATTTGCCCGTTTGCTGTAGAAGTTAGGTAATTCCCATGAAATATCGAGATCCAAACAGCTGTTNAGCGGCCATATTTATTGGTATATTTTAGAAGAAGGGTAGGAGGAAGAAGCCTTATGTCCCATGACTGCAGCTGAGAGAGAAAAATAAAAAAAAAAATGCAATGACCCAAGACCAGGGTCCTGGACACAAGGCCAAGGTCTATAAAATAAAAGAAAAAAATGCAATGACCTAAGGCCAAGGTCCCAGACATATGGCCAAGGTCTATAAAATAAAAAGAAAAAACTCAGTGACCCAAGGCCAAAGTTCCGGANGCAAGGCCAAGGTTCCAGGCATCCCCAGGATCAGGAACGGATCTATTACAAGCACACGCCACCATAGCGCTTCATCAAGCGAGAGGTGGGGGCCTTTGGCTTGCACAGGCAGAGACTCCCTGGGAGTCTCACAGCATTTACCACCCTGTCGGGTCAGTGAAATCTGTAGGCTGTACACAACCTAAGGATGCAGCGGGTCCAACAACGAGAAATACATCTCAGGCTACAGTCATGGGAAGTGGCGAGGGATTGAGTGAAAACTTACCAATTTGGAGCAACCAGTGTGTGTGCGGAGCAGTGCAGCAGCTGGGCAAACNAAAAAAGTGGGCAGCTGTGGGTGGAGCAGAACCTCAGCACAGGTTTCCAGATACAAAGCACTGGGAGAGCCTGGTTTGTCTCAGCACCAATGTTAGTTGCAGTGCTGCAGTTACCGTGCAAGAAAAGTCACGAGACACGACAAAACCCAGTTATCAGTGTTTTATTAGAAAGTGGAGAGAGGACAGGAAAGAATATGGCCAGGCCTAAGAGAAATGTGGGGAAAGGAGGGGGGGCACACATGGAGAGAGAAAGAGAGGAAGAGAGACAGGGAAGGGAGGAAGAGGTGGGGATTCCCTTGCANATGCACAACCACATTGCACCGAATTACGCCCCTTGCTTGGCTACTGAACTGCGCATGTGAGGCCACTTAGCTGGGGAAGTGCCCAGAAACTCCAACTCATGTCATTGGATAGTATGGCAAATGATACAAAATCAGCTGAAGTATGAATTCACCAAGGCTAAATATCTTTTGAGTTGTAATCCATAGCATCTACAATCCTATTTGTAGTCTATTACTGACCTGTGTCTCTCAAACTCAAATGTCTCTACCATCCCCAGGACATTAAGAGCAACTGCATTTGAAAATAGGCTGTTTGCAGAAATAGTCAAGGTCATAAAGGCACCTGAACCCTATAAGACTGCTGCCCTTTACATGGAAGATTAGGATGAAGATGCAGACAGGAAACACACATGAGGAAAGACATGAGATGGTGGCCATAAACAGGCCAAGGAGATATTTCTAAAGGACGCAATTCTATGGTCAGTTTGGTCTCAGAACCCTGAGTTGCAAAACTATGAGAAAATTGATTCCCATGGTTGAAGCTACCTTATGTGAGGTACTTGGTCATGGACAGACCTTTTAACTGTAGAAGTCTTCATCATGAAGCCTAACTGTTCCACTCTAGGATCTTAACTTGGGGCACTTAAAGCCTGTCCTAGAGACAGCTGTTGTCCTTTGTCTACAAAACACTAGGTGCTAACTAGAATTGCTCATGATTTTACCTTTTAGCAACAACATTTTAAATGATTGGTTTTAAGAAAGGGAACTTATGCAAATTGGCTTCCTAAATGCTTCATTAACAGCCATTTACCATGCTTTCCTGACAGCCTGGGTACCACTGGGTGTTCCAACTGATCTCCACATTAAATCGCCCTGTACAGTTCTATAAGAAAACTTTAACACTGCCACACACTGGGAATCTTAGTGGAAAATTATAAGAAAACTACTTTTTTAGTACTTTTAGAAAATTGAGTTGATGAAAGATATCTATATATATTTTCCTATTTAGATCTACCTAAATTCCATAAATAAACTCATCAAATACTCCCAAGTAATCTACTTTTATTAAATATTTTTGATGTGTTTTTGTGTAGGTATGAAAATCTTGACCTTTTTGCTCCTAGAACCTGTAATTAGTTGTGCTTAGTATGCAGGGCTATTTACTGAATTCCATTAAACAATGTTAGGTTACAAACATGGGAAAAAATTAACTGCTTCCATAGCAAGATGACCCAAGGGGACACTTTAGGACAATAAAAGCTACTGTGCTTAAGAAACAGGGCCGATGGCAACATGTATATCTTGTTAATTTGAGGATTATGTAGGAAATGAAACATAATCTCCAAGGTGAACAAGAGCCCGTGCCGGAGTACTTAACCCTAAGTATGAATCCAGCATAAATTACAGGATTGTTATTAGCTTCTATTTAACTTCCCTGCACTGTAACACTTACTACATTCCAGAATATATTTTAATCTGCTCCTGGGTGATTAAAATGTTCTTTTCTTTCATATTTAATATTGTAAAATCATATGCATTGAGAACACACNAACATATCAATTATTTAGTCATTAAAATGTGGGTGAGAAGTCATTATGGTAATAATTAGGTAGGACTCGGTCCAACAAGTGGAAAAGGAAGTTCCCTAAATTGCAGCAAAGAGGAATAGAAACATTAAATTGTCCATTAAAAAAAGAGTTTTATTAACAATTCTCTGAATGAGATGGTAATTCATAGTTTGTAGCAGCAGAAAATATGCTTAGAGTTGGAGCATTTGAGAACTAATTCCATTGTATCAATAAAAAATTCTGCAAAGGCATCCAATTTTTAACTAATTTGTTATCAATTTAATATGATTGAGGAAAGTTCTCCGCTATGGAAGACCCAGATATCTTTAAGAATGAAATGTATCAACCATTCAAATTATCTTCAGATGTAACTTTTCAAATCCAATACTGTGACAGTAAGATAACCACTGAATAACGGCTTCATTAGTGCTTCCAAAATACCACAGATTTGATTAAATGAGCCTGCCCTGCTTCCGACAGAATTACATTTTAGTTAAAAGTATGAAATTGCAATCCCAGCACTTGGCAGGCAGAGGCAGGTGGATCTCTGTGAGTTCAAGGCCAGCATGGTCTATAAAGTGAGTTCTAGGACAGCCAGGGTTACAGAGNGAAACAATTACAGAAGAAGTAATATTGTCATCATTCTTTCTAAACTGATTTCATGCATGTATACCATGAAATATGGTCACACCTGCCCTCAGTTCCTCCACCAACTCTCCTTATANTCCCCTATCACTAACGCCTTCCAACTCATGTGTTTGTTTACTGCCCATATGTGCATGGATGTGGAACAATCTACTAGAGATGAGGAAGCCAGTGAACATATCCTCAGTAAAAAAATGATACTCTCTTCCACAGCAGCTATCTACTGCCAATAACTCCTTAGTAAGGGATGGGTCCCAGAGATCATCTACCCTATCTATGTTAGGACTTTGGTGGGCTTGATCTTATGTAGCTCTTATACAGGTAATGATCACTACTGAGTTCATGATTAGACAGCAATGTTGTCCAGAAGATAGCCTCTCACGACACTCCTCCCCATTCTTTGGTTCTCACACTCATTTTCCCTCCTCTTCTACCACTACATTGTCACTATTATTCTTGCTTTCCANCACTCATGACACTAATGTCTGTTATTAGGACCATTGTTTCATATGAATTATATAGCACTTGTGAGAATCGAGACTTAAGCATCATTTAAAAGTTAAAAAGGAAGGCTACAGAATTTATTAATTGGTGTTCTAGAACATAAATCAGTTTGTGTTCCTTACTATTTTACTAAAGTTGTTGTTTTTTCTTATTGCTTGCTCATTTGCTTTTCTCAAAAAATAGTTACTTATTCAGGAGAGCAAGTATGTGTATTGGTTGATCATCAGAATCTGTGAAAAGTTTGGCATGTGGATAATTTTGAACAAACTGTACTTGAGGTCTTCACCAT
>LZPO01118629.1:0-17348 GCA_001675575.1 Neotoma lepida | reverse complement strand
AACTGAACTCTCAGCTTTGGGGTCCAAGACAGCAAAGGGAGATTTTAACTTACTCTAGCTCTGAGATTTCAATGTTAGCTGGTCAGAGACAGTGTCTTTTTCAAATGCAGACAGGAAAATAAATATCAGTTCCATTAACTATTGCTAACAAGAAGCAAAATTCTAAAGATTTCAGATTGTTTCTTAGTGTGCTACTTCTAGGTAAGAAAGTTATTTTAATGACAAAAGAACAATGTGAAAAGTCTGACTCTTGTCTTCAAACTAAAAAAGAGGATCGTCACGAGACATTCACATCCATCCTTTAATTCAACTTTATGGTAGAAAAGAAAAAATGAGACAGAGAAGTTTACACTGCAAATAAATGCAAAACTATAAAAGTTAAAACAGAAACTGACAATTCGAGATTTAAATGACTCAAATTCTTTTATGTAGAAGCAGCCACAGAAATGCAGTGATGATACCCCTTGTCTCTAAGCATTGTCAAATTAAATGGATCTTTCAAATTAAATGAAATCATCGAGCTGATGTATTTGCCTCATCAAACTATCAGTTTCAAACATTTTATGGATTCTTTTTCAATGCAAACATTTTGGTTTCCTTTTTTGTAAAACAATTACTGCTATTTTAGGAGAATGAAAGAAACTTTCTTCATTATGGACGAGAACATAACTTTTTTTAGCAAATGATTTGTAATTAAACCAATTACATTTAGTATTCAAAAACTCAGAATGTTTTTTCTATATACCCTAAATTAGCATCGGTCTACTCTAGTCTCCCCAGGCAAACTTTTAGAGAAAACGACTTCCTGAAAACTGTGAAATATCTACCTTGAAACAGGAGATGGAACATAAACGCTGCTGCCAGGGGACCTTCTTTAAGAGAGACATAAATAAGTGAAAGATGCCCTGGAAAAGACTCCCGCACGGATTCATGACAGAAGCCACCAGGGGGAGTAAAATCCTCAAAACGTAGGTGAAGATAGAAGAAAAGGCTGAATGGAGGTACAGCTGGCACCGAACAGGAAGGATGGGTTAATACAAGTGACATTTACTCAGTCAAAGGGGGACAAACAGTCAGACTCCTTAGGACCTTAGCCCAAGAGGCAAAACAAACTGGCTGCATCCATCTTGTGAAGAACACATCCACCTCTTTGTGTGAAACATCCCAGCTTAGTAAACTAAGAGGCATTTCTTTGTTAACCCAATAACTCTGGGGGAAGGAAATAGGGCTGGCTGGTTTTTACCTTCTATTGTCTAAGGAACTGCCTAGTCAGAAGGCACACATGCAGAGAACACAAAATTAACAAATTTGCTGCTTTACTTATTTAATACTTTCTTATTTCACAGGACTAGGGACTAACTCCAGTGCCTTGGGCATGCAAGGGATGGGCTCTGCCAAGCTACAGCCCCAAGCCTAAATGAGCAATGTCTTCATTCTGCTGTGCAATGACCTATTGTTGACGGCCTCTGAATCAGACACTGTTCTAATGCATGAGAGGAAAGAAAGCTTAACCTGATCTGCATGAATTAACAACTTCCAAACACAGGAAGGAGACATTTCTGAGAACAATAAAGAAACTGGCAAAAATATTCAGCAACAGACTAACGTGCATTCCCTGTATAGAATGCTTCATTTCGACATTTTTATATGCACTCTACAGAAATGAAGTTAGAGAATGAACAGAGGCTACAGGGAGGGAATTCTGACTTTGAGAAGCACACCTTTGCAGGTGGGAGAATTACCTATGCATCTAATCAAAGCACTACTGTCCACTTCTTGGGGACATAGCTACCAACTAACAGGCTCCCTGACTGCTTTGCTCAGACATGGAGGGCTGGGGACCAGATTGTCTCATTATTCCATGTGACACAAATGTGAGCTTCTGCACAGGCCAGCACAATCATGTCTTGAGTTATGCGAAGCCTACCAAGTGATCTTCTTGATCTTTCACCTTCGCCAACCACCTCAGCTCCTAAAAAAATTGTCCTTATCAACTGGTAGAAGTTAGTGAAATAAACTTTCAAATGTTCTTAAGAGTTTTGCTCAAAATTCTTCAGCTGGGCAGTTAACACCGAATGTGATAAACATTCCCAGGAACATTCACCAAGATTCCCAGCCAGAGCTGTGCCCTTGGCTCAGTTCCAAAATGCCCCAGCTTATCTACACTTTGAACAAACTGCAAATTTTAGCCATGATTTTTTTTTTCTGCCAAAACAAAGACTCAAATTATGTGGCTCCTATCTTCACTGGAAACTTGACAATAGTCATTTGGGATGCAAAGATAAATGTATCTAGAACCAACAGGACAGTGGAATAATCTTGTTTACTGTGGTACTCTTAACACTACTTAAACCATTTCTAGAGGCAACATGTAAGCACAAGTCTCCCAAAATACTGACAACCATGTTTAAGAAACTGGGTATTTTTGGTAGATTTTTTTTCTCTACCTTACCTCATCTTCAGCCATTCAAATGCCTGGTAGATAATAGTGACTTACAGGCAAGTTACAATGAGATTGTAGCAAGACAGTGCTTAACTAATTTCTGAATAATAAACAGTTCTGTGACAGCCTTGTCACTCATGAGTGCACTAGCCATCACAGCTCTGCATCCTCAAAGACTCCTAAGTAGCCTCTGATGCTCTCTGACTTGACCTCCTATACCATGGGAACTCACTAAATTCCTTCCTATTCAGAGAGATTCTGACACAGCAGTTCTAGAAGACTCACACATATGGATTTTCAGGACCCAATGCAATGGTTAACTGAAGAAATGAGGTTGCTCTGAGCTGTTTTTAGACTACATTAGATTGTTTATCATGTTATTATGCCCATGAAGGTATACATGTTTTTTCACTTTTAATAAAATGATATTGTTTCATTTTGATGAAAATAAACCCACATAAAAATGTTAACTTACTGAGAAAAAATTTTCCCTTAAGGAAAAAGAGATTAGTATAGATGAAATACATGCTAAAATATTTTTTCCTTGAACTGAATGAAAAAAAAAATGTAGAGAGAGCAAAAGAGGTATAAAAAAAGGTAGGAATTAATTTCCTTTTTATATTTTGCTGGATTTAAAAAAATTAAACATGTTCTACTTTATTTTAATTTAAATGTAGTTTTTAAGAAAAATATATAAAATTATAGTTATTATGAGGTATATCATGATATTTTGATGAATGTATATATAGTATAAAGTTCAAGTCTGTTTAAATATACTCAACACCTCAAAAGTGCTTCACATCATTACAGTAAAACATTCAATTCCTTTCTCCTAGATTTCTGAAATGAACAGCACATTACAGTTATGATCAGCAAAACCCATCTGTGTGAGTAGCTGGGATGCCCTGCTCCTATCTAACTGTGAACCAGCACTTGCTGAGCACCTTCATGTTTTAAAAATGAACTCAGATTCCAGTGTAACTGTCAAGTAAGGAGCAACTCTTAAGTACTCTAGAGGGACAAAGCAGGATTGAACACACCAGGCACCCAGGTAGGTTGGGTCACATAGTGACACTCAGTTTCAAAAATAAATGGAGAAATAAATAAAACAGAAACATTAACAACAGAAACAATTGATTTCTTTCTATGAAGACACATGGTCTTTCTCTTCTTGTTCAGTATAAACACTTAGACTATTGAACAGAAACAGAGATTCAATGAAGCAGACACACATTTTAAGTAAGAAAGTTCTTCATTGTATCCCCAAAAATACTGATAACAAACTATATTATGAATAGAGGAGCTGTTATATATTCATTCANTGTTTTATAATGTCATTGAAATCTGAAATGAAGGAAAACACAACTATAATTTGTATTTTATAGATGAGAGAGTGGAGGGTTAGAGATGAAACTAAATTTCCTGATGCGGAGGAAAATGGCATTTAGAGCATTATTCTTACGATACAAAATGACTACGACTCAGAAGAATCTACTGTCTACATGGTATCACTTACCTAATTTTCTTTTCTACTTTAAACAATAGAAAAATAGAAAAAATATTTGAAATAAAGTGTTTAAGACAGTGTGTTGTAGAATATTATTTTAAGGTGTGTTACTTTTGTTTATGCTGCATTTGTTTAACTCTGTGAAGTTGTGTTACTGTGCCTGTCTAAAAGAACTGAACGGCCAATAGCAAGGCAGGAGAAAGAATAGGTGGGGCTAGCAAGCAGAGAGAATAAATAGGAGAAATCTGGGAGGAGAAAAAAAGAAGAAGGAGTAAGAGAAAAGAGGAGGAGATTGAGGCCAGCCACATAGTCACCCAGCTACACAGCAAGCCATGTAGTAAGAAATAATGAAATGTATACAGGAATAGAGAAAGGTAAAAGTCCAAAGTCAAAAGATAGGCAGGTATAATTTAAGTTAAGAAAAGCTGGTAAGGAAATGAGCCAAGCTAAGATCGAGTGTTTATAATTAAGAATACGCCTCTGTATGTGATTTATTTGGGAGCTAGGTGGCCGGCCTCCTAAAAGAGGAAAAAATAACAACACAGTGGACATGGGCTACATAAATACAGTTGTCATTATATATGACATATACAGGTAAACCCACAAATTTTTCTAGTTTGAAACATTCCTCAGCAAGTAGGAATGTTTATTAGAATAGAACTGAAATTAAAGANACAAGAGACTGATGATGTGAGCCATTCAGGGGAGACCCAGAAAAAAGCCTAAGCATTAAGCAACAAAAACAATTCCAGATCAGCAGGGAGCTCATCAGCATGAGTGGCAGAACAGATCCTGAGGGACCTGGATGCCACACAGAGCCATTTCCACCAAAGAGAGGAAAAGCTCAGGATTCTAAGATGGGAGTAAAATAAAATGACCAATGGGTTTCCCTTGGCACAAATAATAAGCTAGGACAGACGTCAACTCGTCCTGCCTAACAGGAATTGGAGGAGAAAAGCCGGTGGCCACTAAGCATCAGCACCTAAGAAAGTCAACCTTGTATTATTCTAATTATAATTTTTAAAAACTTACCAGTCATGAAATAAGCAGGATATTATGACTCCAAAATAGGAAGAAGAAAAATAAAAAAGAAAGAAACATCAAAACAGGCTCCCAACNCAGAGGTGCTAGAATTAACTGGAAAAAATTAAACATTTAAATAGTGATGTAAGTATATCCTGTTGGTTCAAAAAATTAAGTAGTGAAATGAACGGTATTAAAAGGAACCAAGGAAAATTTCTAAAGATAGAAAATATAATGTGTCAGGTGGAAAACACATTGGACAAAACTAACAGCTGTTAGATGTAGCGGGGAGAAAAGAAGAGCAGACATGAAAACACAGCAGCAGAAACTACCAACAGGACCAGTGAGGAAAGGAGTCAAGGTCTTAAATCAAAAAGGGGGCTTTGTCAATATGTGAAAACATCTCAAGTCATAGGGCAGACATGCATTTGGAGCTCCTGAGAGCTAGGAAGTGCCAGTTAGGTAACCAGAACCCACATAGTGGCTCACAACCACCTGTAAGGGAAGCTCCAGGGCTTCTGACATCCTCTTCTGGGCTCTACAGACACCGCACATACATGGTATACAGACATACTGGCAGGTAAAATGTCCACATATATAAACTAAAATATTTAAAATATTAAAAGTTCAGAAATATTTTAAGAAAAAATGGTCAAACTCTAAATTTTAATGGAATTCTTAGCCAAAATCTGTAATATAATGTGCATAAAATCTATAATTAAAGCAACAATATAATGTATGACATTAGCAAAAAATGGAGAAATCCAAGTATAGTTTTGGCAAAGTTCTCAAACTAGAAGAGATGAGTGACCATGTCACTGAAAGATACACAGTGGTAACTTAAAGAAGGATAGTGTGTTTCCTAAAGTAACAACAGAACAAGCTGTGGCTACACACCAAGGGAAGATTCAATGAAATCATTTCAAAGAAATAACTAGTCTGAGGAGGTAAGCTAGGTGGTCAGATAATTTTAGAACCTGAGTTTGATCCCCACAACCTATGTCAAAAAACAAAACAAAACAAAACAAAACAAAAAACAAAAAACCCATACCCATGGGTATGGTGGCATGTGTTTATATTCACAGGAACTGCAGGGACAGCTGGAAACTGCTTAGACAGTAGCCTCACCTACCCAGTGAGTTCCAGGCCAAGGAACGGCCCTGTCTTTAAAAAACAAAGTGGAAAATACATAAAGAATGACACATGAAGCTGTTCTCTGGCCTTCACACACATGCATACACATGCACACATGTACACATGTATACACATGTGCAAACCACATGAGAGTGTGAACACATGTAAGAATACACACACAGACACATACACACAGACACACACACACACACACACACACACACACACACACACACACACAGGATAAGACATTAGGAACTAGAGAGAGCATAAAAGAGGGTAACTGGGGTGATTATAATTAAAGTATGTTATACGCATGTATGAAAATGTCACAATGAAACAAATTATTTTGTACAGTTAATGTTTGTTAATAAAACGTTTTTAAAGATAATCCAAAATGAGGTACAAAAGTAATAAGTGAAGACAGAGTAAGTTGGACAACTGGGAAATAAATTTGAGCCTAGCCATATAAGAGAAATACACTAAATATAAGTAGTCTAACTATTCCAACTAAATATGACAGAGACTGTCATATTTGACTTAAAAAACTACAAGCTACTTAAAATATTTACTATAAATATAATAGCACAAATGTGTTAAAATGAAAGAAAAGTAGAAAATACAAAAGCTAATACCAATCTACAGAAAATTTGAGACAAAATAGATTCTGAAGCAACTAATATTTGTAAAGATAAAGATTGCCATTCCGTAGTGATAAAGTGGTCAGTTTATGAAGAGGACATAGCAACCCTAAATATTTATGCATTTAATAAAATTTAAAAAATCTAATAGACTGACAAGGAGAAACAAATCTCATTTATAGAAGGAGATTTCAGTAACCTCAATAGTTGAAAAAAAACATTATATAGAAATTTAGCAAAGACATAAAAGAGCTGAACAGCACCATCTCAATACATTTATACAAAACTCAAGAACAGAATATAAATTCTTTAAGGAGCACATGGATTATTTACTTGTGATTATGGTTTTATGTACTATATCACATGCTATAAAATAAATTTCAATAAATTTGGAAGCAATTTAATCATACAACTGATTTCTTATGACTCCTGCCCCACACCTCACACCCAGAAATCACTTACACAAAGGCATATAGTAAAATCTTGAAACAGTTAGGGAGGAAATCAAAATACCTTTAAATATCTGTGGATTAAAAACAAATCAAAAGAAAAATTAGATATGATTTTATTTCACTATATTTATTTATATTTTTATGAACATAAGGTATATGATATGGAGTTCTGACACATGCATAGTGACTGTTATTGCAATCAAGTAGACATGATGGTCAGTTCACAGTTACTGTTTCTCTTTAGTATTTTAAAAGCATTTTAAACTGAGTTGGAATGAAAACATAGCCGATAAAAATTAATGAATAGCAGTTAAGACACTAATTTTGGACAGTGCCTTAAATCAACTACTACCTTGGGAAACTGGAAAGAGTGAAATAAGGCAATGGTGAAGATGGGGACAGAAATAAATGAAAAAGAAAAGAGAGACAAATAGAGAAAATCAATGAAACTAACAGCTGATTACCTGAGAAAATTCTGACAAAGTTCCTGCCAGACAATCATGAAAAGGGAAGAGACTAACTTCCATACTAAGGCCAGGATTCATGGAGCCAAGGGTAGTAACACACTCTAAACCCAGCATCCCAGAGGTGAAGACAGTTGGGTCTTTGTGAGTTTGAAGCTAGCCTGGTCTACAAGAGACCAGAGCTTCACAGTGAGTCCCTACCTCAAAAATGAATGGAAGTCATGACATCACTTCAGAGTTTACAGGCAGTCAAAAGCTCTTTCAAGACTGTTGCCAATAACTCTATGCCTATACATTTAAAAATGTATATGAAATGAATAATTCCATAAAAACAACAAACTATCACAATCAAGAAGAAATAACTGGCTAGTATCATATTATACGATATATGACTTGGTAAATTTAGAATTAAACTACTTGGATTTATAATTTAAACTCTCTCCTAAAGAAAGCTCCAGGCTAAGATGCAGTTCACTGTCGAAAGCCACAAAACACTAAAGAGAAACTCAGCAGCTGGGAATAGCTTCTCATGCAGGTCATGCTCGTTCTCAGGAGGCAGTGGCATTGCTGGAAGGTCAAGGCAAATCTGGGCTGCACAGTAAGTTCCACACCATTCTGAGTTACAGAATGATCACTGTCTCAAAAAATAAGAAAAAAACAACAAAACAATGTCAGTTCTGTATATATATATAGAAAATTCGAGGGAAAGGAATCTTCCCCCAATTTATTCTATAAGATCAGTGTTGTACTGATACATATAAAAAAAACTGTAGATCAATATTCATCAAAGAGAAGTCTGTACTATACAAAAAGTATTATATGCCTTCAAAAGTAAGACTAATTCTAGAAGAGCAAAGTTGGTTCATCATTCAAAGCTGTTTTACAGAGGACATTAACAGGTGACAACAATCCCCTGACATGAACAGAGCACAAGATAAATCCTCAAGCTATATGAACACAGATGCAAAATTTGGATAGAGATCACAGCCAGGGCTATTCGTTCAGTCCTGTCAGCAAAAATCTACTCAGCACCTATTGCATACCTACTCCCAATTCTTCCATTACAGAAACGTTTCAATGAAAGATGCAATCCTTTACTATCACGGAGATTATGTCTTTCTAATTGTGATTTTCACAGCAATGCAGCCATCTTTTCTTGCTTTGGTAGCTCGTTCTTAGAATAGAAAGGGCATTCTATCCAACATCGACTTTGCCAACCTAGTAGAATGTTACTGAATATTTGATTGATTATATAGCTTCCTTTCTTGTCATCACAAATCTCTGTGTATTCTATTTCTACTTCTAGCTCTGAATTGCCCATATGTAATGCTATTTTATTTCCCTTTAGCAGAATAAATGTGCTTCATTCTGTTGTAGTTCTTCACGATAGAACATTAGTGAGAAGAAACAAGGCCCTATTGTTACGTGTGTATATATATTTTGTGCAGGTGGATGTATGAGTGTGTGCATTTGTGAAGATGTCAGGAGTTTACACTGGTTATAGGTTCTCAGTCATTCTTCATCTTATTGCTAGATTGGCTGGCAAGTAAGTCTCAGATATTTGTCTGCTTCTGCCTCAACAGTGTGTGAATTAAAAGCACTGGTGCCTAGGCTTATGTTTTTACATATGTGCTAGCTAAACTCTGGTCCTTGTGCTTGCACGGCAAGCATTTTACTAACTGGGTCATCTCTCCCAGCCCTCATGACCTAACATTGATGTACTTTATATGAATGCATTTCCACATTGATTCTATCTCATTTCTAGAATCCTGTGAGCTCACCAGAGAGGATAGCCTTGTCTTTATTTTACAGATGAGAAATTGAGGTCCAGACAGGCTAAGTGGTTTACCCATGATTCACAGCAACTTAATTTCTACATAAAGGTATTTTTCCATTATCTTTAAGCTTCAGAATGAGATAATTGCATAAATCTAAAATGTCTTTCCTTGAATGTAGTGGCACATGCAAGTGATTTCCTAACAGACCCATTCAAATACACTCAACAATGAAAGTCTTTCAAATATGGTACCTAAGCTTTTGACAATAGTTGTTCAGCTAATTAAAGAATGTACTTATTGCCAGTCCAACACATTCACTAGAAGGTCAAATCAACCTGAGCTATTGCTCTTTAGAGGAAAGCTGCCTCTTTAGAGGTCTAGGGAAACTGGGTCCAAAATATATAAAATTCCTAATACTTCAACAAAGTTGTTTTACAAAAACTAAATTCTCCTTACTGAAGAATTTTCTTGATGTGTTATATAGGAATTAAAAATGGGTGCTTTTTAGGCATACCATGGAACTCTGCAGTTAACTTAACCATGATCATCCTACTCAAATTGTTTAACAGAAACTAAGTCAAAACACTGAAAATCTATTTTGGAGCTTTTTTTAAAACCCAATTTTAGAAGAATTACCTTTACACAGGCAGGAAGAAATGAAGAAAGATTTTCCTCTGCTATAATAAACACAGAAGCACACAAAGGGGAGGGTCTGAAAGTTGTTGATTCGCTTTTGTTCATGTAAAGTCAGCAAACAAACATGAAAATGACTCTAGTGTAAATTGTTCACAGGTTCCCAAATGACTGTAATTCTCTGGAAAATAATCTCATTCTGTCTCTATTTCTAAAATAAATTATATTTATTACAAAACGATGCCATCAAAACTATCTGACAGAAACATGAGACTTGGTCCAGAAGCACACGGACGGCTCATTTCACTTTCATTATGCAGTTTTTATTTTGGTGATTATAAAATATTCCCTGACAAAATTAGTTTAGTTACAAACTTGGGCATGTAAATTTTACATAGCTACCATTTTTTCTGACACACTGTCAGAATGTCACAGTTTTATTTTTTAAATAATGACAGTACGTGGCATGCCACCACTACTACTCTTTTAAGAGATGCCTCCTTAGGAACTTAATGTTCGAGAGAGCTGCAGTGAAGAGGCACAGTTTGTCACCATTTCAAATATGAAACTTACATCTCACAATACCCTCAAGTTGAAGGATATTAGATCAAAATAGAAATAATGGTTAAATCTTATCTAGATGGCTAGATTCGCAATCAGATTTCTACCAATTTTATTCTTCAAAACATAATGAAAAAACTAAGTTTGCTATGACTGTGCACAACAGGTTCCAGTCACAGAGATTTGTTTATTGATATTTGTACCTCTGAACTTCTTTTGAGTTCGTATGTAAATGTGAAAGCATGAAAGTAGATAAAAAGGGAGGGCCTAAAGAGACAGCTCAGTGTTTAAGAGCACTTGCTACCCTGGCAGAGGACCCAGGCTTGGTTCCCAGTAGCCGCAGGAGTTCCAGGGCAACGGAAGCAGTCTTCTGACCTCCTGTGAGTACAGGGCATGTTCATGGTACACATAGAGACTCACAGGAAGACACTCATAGCCACACAATTTTAAAATCCTTAGGAAATATGAAAATGGATGATCTGAACTACACAACATCATGTGGAACAGCAAACACGGGGCCAGATCAGATGTGAACAGCAACAATAATACTATTAAACCTAATGCAACACATGCTATTTTCTTTTCCTCCTTTTTTAGATGTTTATTCTTATTATTATTGTGTTGGGGGGAGGAGTGGATGTGCATGCCCTCATTTGTGAGGGTGCCTGCTAGCCATGGTGCACATGTGCAGGCTCAAGCTCAACCTTCCACCTTGTTTGAGGCAGGTTCTCTCCTGCCTCATCACCATACTTGATACTAGGTCAGCAGGCACTGGAGCTTCCAAGAGAGTCTCCTCTTTCTATCTCCCATCTCACCAGCTGAGTGCTGAGATTACAGCATGTACTGTGTCAAGGTTTTGTGAATGTGTTTCAGGGATCTGGACTCAGGTTGTCAGCCTTGCACTGTAAGCACTTTTGCCCACAGAGCCATCTCCTCCACCAAGGTCTTTCTGCTTTCCAGTAGAGATGTCTCAGAAGCACCAGGTGTTGCAGTGCTTGCCTTGAGCCCTTCATTTCATAAGCAGTTGAGTGACAGTTTGATTTAATTCTCACTACAAAAGTTAAGTTCATAACTTTCTTAGGGAAATTATTTTAAAGTAAGTATTCTTGTAATTACATACTTTATATTATTAGCATCACATCATGAACAGAAAGGTAAGTAAAAAATAATAATAATGTGCTACCTGCAAATGTTTGTGAGCTGAAATGCTCTTTGAACTGTACCGCTGTCTCAATTTGCTGAGTCTGCATAAAATCCTCCCAGGCTTTTACCACGACCCCTTCCATACATCACTTTGCTGACAGGAAGAGTGCGACTTGGATCACTGACTGTACAGTAGGCTTTGTGGTCCTGCCTGTTGCTTCTTTTCTGTGCATAAAACGTCCTAAGCATCCTTCGAAAGACAGCCTATGGCCATTTATCCCCACCATGTGGGAATGGGTCTGCTTGCACCAGTGACCTTTTCTAGTGTTTGTCATACATTTGTTTGTTTTACTTGTAGGGGTGCATGCTATAGCATGCATATGAATTATCTGCTAAGTTCCCTATATTTTTCAAATGAAGATGCCTAATTCTCACCATGTCTCTTCTAGTCTCCAGCAGAATTTGGAAAGTTATGGTCAAATATCAGAACCATAGCTATCTGGTATTGAAGGGCAGCAGTGACTCTCCCTAAGTCAGAACCATAATGAACCTGGCTTAGCCTTGGTTCATGGTAGTAGGAAATCCAGGAGAAGCCAAGAGACAGCATCTCTGTGTTACAGTCCTGAGTACAGAAGCCCCATATTGGAACCGAGGGTTGTTGTGACAAAGATTGCAAGCTAAGAATGGAGTCAGCCACAGAGCCAGACAATGAAGCAAGATCGCCACAGCATGCTGAAGGCAGAGAAAAACAATCCACAGAAGAATAAGCGTGTTCTTCTTGTTTAATTGACATATTTTTTCACCCTGCTGCAGCTTTTGCTATGCTGTTTTAGACTGTCTTCTGTTCCTGGCATTAAATGTATTTCTTCTGAGATCCTGTTTTGTTTTGTTTTGTGTTTTGTTTTTTGTTTCTTCTTCCTCTTTTCAAGATTTTAATTTTCTCCTCAGAATTGATTGGAAGTTATCCTGAAAGATAGTTGGCAAGTAGCAAATAGACAGATGACTCTCGTCCCTGGTATAGACACTTACTTACCCAGCTATTATTTATAAACATACCAGTCTTCAGCCTCAGCTTCTCATATCCTGAGCATTCCAAAGTCTCAAAATCCTATAGGTTAATTTCTTCAGATAACCAGCATGTCTCACTGCTAGACAAGAAGGGTTGTCACACAGTGTGTAGGTGGGTAAGTGGGCGGGGCTAATTACTGTTCAGTGACACTCCTTACAATCATTGATATCATCCTGTGTCATGTGACTACCTTCAGGTCTTCCAGAGTTTGCTGGCACTTGTCTGCTATTAGCTCCTTTCCCTGTTACTTTTCTGCTGAAGGTTTAGGCTTCTAATCTTTATCATAACTTGAATAAAGTTTCTGAAAGTAATGGAGACAAATGTATATTTCTATTAACACCTGGGAAATCATTTGATAATTTGAAGATGTGACTAGCGGCAATAATCTTTAATTTATTAAGTATATGATGTTCCCTTAGGGCAGCAAGAATGGCAAAGGCATTCCCCACTGAGTCTGACACAGACTGAGATATATCATATTATATACTCAAGGGTTATATTATTTCTATTATATTAATATTTCCCAAGGGAGATTATGAGGTTTTGTTTTTATTTTCATACATTTTATCAATCTCTGGTGTGAATTTACCCCTTTGATCTATTTCTGTGGCTGGTTATTAATGAATTGACTGGATTCTCACAGTACAGGTGAATTATTCCTAAGATATTACTAAATTTAACTTGCTATTTCATGCTTATCATTTTTGTCTACATATTTATAATAGGAGCTGATCAGTANAAATCAGTGTTTTATTTCATGACAACCTTAGTGAAGACATCCTTACATGCTGAGCCCACACCTCAGCCTTTGTTTATTTGAGACGAAGTCTTACTTTGTACCTTATTCAACGTGGAATTCACTACCTAACTTAAACTGGCCCCAAGCTAACAGCTATCTTCCCATCTCAGGCTCCCAGAGGCGTGAGCTACCATGTTCAGTTTGAGAAGTAATTTCAAAATAACCATTTGTCAAGTTTTTTTTTCATTTAAAATACTTCATTCTCTACCCTGGAATTGCGTAGTTAGCCATCAAATGCAGCCTTCCCTGCCACCAAATACAGTGTGTCAGATTATAATTTCTGCGTTCACTAAAATTTGTTTCTTTATACATTTTATAAAATAATCATACTCTATATTGCTAATTGGATCTATAAATCCAGTTTCTGTTCATTATTTTTTAAGAAACAGATCCTACATATATGAACTCCACTTTTAAAATTTTAATAATTTTATAACATTTTATTTATTTGGGGGAGGTGTGCTAATACACACATGTTGAGGGTCAGAAAACAAATTGTAGGAGTCTGTTCTCTCCTTCCACCACGGACGTCCTAGGAACTAAACATAGGTTTTTAGGGTCGGTGGTAAGTGCCTTTATCCACTAAGCTATCTCAACAGTCACTGATTTCTACTTTTAACTGATTCATCATTAAAATTTATCTTCATTGCATCTCACTGCCTTTAGTAGTATAGTATGTCCAAATTTTATATTTTATTTAAGTCTTTATTTTGTGAAAGTGTATAGGCTCATAGTGAAAAGATTAATACTATATATTTGCAATGAATACAGCATTGATTGGATCTCAGAAGAATGTTTTTTTCCTGAACAACATTGTGAACAGTTTTTCTGAACCAATAGTTTTCAATGTCTTATTATGTTCAGGTAGTCATTTGGTTTTTGTTACTTTTTTTGGTTAATTTCTTGTTTTATTGCATTGTGATCAGATAATATGGTATATGTAGGGGACATGTAAGTTAATGCATATCAAGTTTGGCAACCCAACATGGTATGACACAAACACTAAGTTGATTTAACACAAATGGCTTCTCGCAAATAATAAATTCTTGATAAGAGACTTTAAGGAAGTTTGTCCCCTTACAATGTAACATTTTGTTACAATGTAACAAAAGGTTCTCTATGTGTGAAATGAAGTCAGGTCTCTCCTTTCCTAGTGTTACAGGAGGCACACTGATTTTTCTGCATTTACCAAAACTAGTAACTCGAATTCTACCGAAAGTGAAAAGCGTTAACTTCCTCTAGTGTCAACAAAGACAGACCCTAGTGAGCAGCGGAATCCAGTCATCTAAATAATCATCTTCAATGACTCGAGATTGAACAACTGCCCATGTCTTATGCCAGCTTCTTACACCATCAGCTGGGACCCTGTATAGGGTTGCTTAACCGAATGTGGGGTTGTAAAAAAACATGGAAACAGTGAAAGATTTCTGAATGCAAAATTATAAAAATTAACCAAAATCAAATGCATAACGAATCTTACTTTCTTCTTCCTTTTTTGGGTTTTTGTTATTGTTTTATAAGACAGGGCTTTTCTGTGTAGCCTTGGCTGACCTGGAACTCTCTCTGTAGACCAGGCTATCCTGGAACTCTGTCTGCCTTTGTCCCTCAAATGCTGGGATTAAAGGCATGTGCCACCACGCCCAACTGAACCTGAGACTTTCTAACCTTCTAGAACTTCACTGCAGCCTTGATTCTACCACAACCATTGTTCTGCGTGCTCCAAGTGCTGCTAATGCCACAAAACACCAACAGACTCAACTGGAAGCATCCTGGCTAGAATTCCAGATGACCACTGGCCAGGAGTCCCACTGCTTCCATTTCCACACAAAGCTTATAGAAAACAAACACTTTTAGTATTTTCCTACCCCCATTTCTCAGCATGTATCAAATTAGTATAGCTTTGAAAGTATTGTGTTATAATGCTTGATTTTAAAAATTGCTCTTTGTCGTCTTAAATTGCATTTCATTAAAAATATTCAATCAAATTCAGTTTGGGATTAGGACAGAATTTCCAACAGTTTCTGAAACACATTTATGTCATTTTAGTATATATTTATGCAAAATATCCTTCTGAGCATTGATAAATATAAAAGCAAAATCTCCACCAACTCTGACAAAACCATTGCTCTAGGTCCTGCAGTATCAGACATTCAACCAAGATTGAATTCTTCTGTATAAGTGAACAAGCATATGCATCTCATTAGTATGTAATCTGCATTCACCATTAACAAATGGTAAATATGTATACCAGAGAATTGTTTTTAAAAAAATGTCCACTTATGATTTGCTACCAGCAAATGTTTGATTTGTATAGTTATTTTATATACCTCTGTTCTGGGGGGTAAGGTCATATAAAATTTCTTGGAGGAAAATTGAGTCATAAGTGGAAAAAGTTTAAGAAACCCATCGTGTAGCCAGAATAAAGACAACTCTTTGGATCCTGGTCCTACTGGCTCCTTTCTGGCTTTCTGTTCTTCCATCAGAACAACTACTGATTCCATGACTATTTACTAGTTGTATAAAGAAAGCTATATTCAGAAGAGATTCAGTGGTCAAGCAACTAGAG
The DNA here is from genome assembly GCA_001675575.1 of Neotoma lepida. Taxonomy (NCBI): domain Eukaryota; kingdom Metazoa; phylum Chordata; class Mammalia; order Rodentia; family Cricetidae; genus Neotoma; species Neotoma lepida. Next base: position 1,135 of record LZPO01118629.1, on the reverse strand, counting down.
GGGGCATTTTGTTTGTTTTTAGAGAAATCAGAAAGAGGGAGAGGGTCAGGGAGGGGGTGGAGAAAGGGGAAGGGAGAGAGGGAGGAGAGAGAGGGGGGAAAAGAGAGGGGAGAGGGAAGGAGGGGGAGTGAGTTGCAATTTAAGCAAAGCTCCAAGTCACAGGTCTAGAACAGCTGAGTATTTTCTGTTAGGTGGGATGCAGAAGTCCCCAAGGAAATGGCTCCATAGGCCACAGGCCACCGTGTGACATTCATTGGTCAATCTTATTGCCATCGGAATGTTTGGGCTCTCATTTTGTTTTTGTTTGTTTGTTTTTAATATTTAAGCAAACACCTGTATAATTTTTTCTTCCTTTTCCAGAACCAATTTCAGTCAGTATTGCAAAGAACAGGTGACATTGGTTTAAACAATTAAATGCACATGTACCTGACAAGTGTAGTCCTGGGAGGTATAGTGACCTTGGAGACATGGGAAGTACAGTAAGCCCGGGGGGGTCTGGAGGTACAGTAAGCTCAGGGTCTGGAGGTACAGTGAGCCTGGGGATCTGGGAGGTACAGTGGGCCTGGAGACATGGGATCCCGGGGTCTGGAGGTGCAGTGAACCCGGGGTCTGGAGGTACAATGAGTCTGGGGTCTGGAGGTACAGTAAGCCCGAGGTCTGGAGGTACAGTGAGCCCAGGGTCTGGAGGTACAGTGAGTTTGGGGTCTGGAGGTACAGTGAGTTTGGGGTCTGGAGGTCCAGTGAGCCTGGGGTCCAGTGCCTGTGCTATCACCTTTCTTCCAACTAAGCATCAAGATGGATGCTTCCCTACAGTTCCTGTCCCAAGAAGACTGTGCACCTGATGACCCCCATGCTACTGAGCTCATTGCTTGCTGAAGTTTTTAATAATATGCTTTTAAATGGTAGGCAATCCTTTTGAGAATCTATTTATATTATTCAGCAATGCTAGATAATGAGATACATCACTTAAAAAATGTATTTATGGTCACTGATCCTTGCAAACTGGTTCTTCAAACACAAGATCCATCTTGTGCTTCTTTGGGAATTAAAATTGATAAAATTAAGAAAAAAAAACATGCAACACTTTTATTACATCCTGCAAGCAATGCTTCAGGATCAAAAGTCGCGACTTACC
>LZPO01118625.1:5538-17411 GCA_001675575.1 Neotoma lepida | reverse complement strand
TAATTACAATAAGAAGAGCTAACCAGATTTTTAGTTCCATGACAAAAACTATCACATTGGAAGGTTGAATAAAAAAGAAGTGTGCATTCAAGGAGAGAAGCTATCAAATTAAAAATGAAATATAAGTTATGGGAAAATATTTGAACATTAATAAAAGAAGGCTTATTTATCTGTTTAAGGAATTTTTAAGTCAAATTGTTATTAAGAGCAATACATTTTTAGAATAATTTTTTAAAATCACAGTCTTTCATTAAGNTATCATGCTTCTATGGACAAGTATGTCTTGGGCTGGAGAGATGGCTCAGTNGATAAAGCATTGTGGTGCACAAGGAAGGAACTGAGCTCATATGCNTCACACTCATGTAATAACTAGAGCAGTATGGCAGTCTATCTGTAATCCCAGGATTACTAATACTGAGACAGAATTTCACACAAAGATGGGTAATGATATTGGCTGAGTTGTTAACTCTGGCTTTAAGAAAGAAAGCCATCATCAATATATAAGGTATAGCGAAGANCAAGAACTCAATTGACAGGACTTACACAAATAAAAGGACTTATATACACAAACGTGCTCACCGCACACACATACTGGCAAAACCAATGTGTTCCTTTTAATTTGTTGGTGTGTTTATTTTTGAGAGAAACCCTCTCTATATAGACCCGGCAGCCTGTGAGCTCACTTTCTTCTTCCTCAGGTTTCTTAAAGCTAGGATTATAGTTTTGTTACCTACACAAGGCTCAAGGTCTCCTCGTTTCATATTAAATACTTAAGCAGTAGAAAGAAAACTATTCAATAATCCATGTAGTGGAAGTTAAATATGTAACTGGATTTTAATCTGATTAATGTTGAAACAAAGAAAAAATAGAAAATTAGCTAATGAGTGGTTAGATGTCTCTAAAACACGCATTTTGCTAGATACACAAGCAGTCACCTTGAATTTTAAGAGTTTGGGATTTTCTTCCCAGGGAATTCAGCTAAGAAAATGAATTTCTGTTGACATTTAATCAAGCCATAAGATTGTGTGTGTGTGTGTGTGAGATTGTGTGTGTGTGTGTGTGTGCGCGTGTGTGTGTGTGTGTTTTTCAGAGCATTGCATAGGTGTAGTTTTTTGTTTTTTTGTTTTTTTCCCAGTGAAAGTGAGCCCCTTTGTGCTCTTTAGGCATAATATAATTAGCCAGGCACACAAGCATTTCAAGTATGTGAAATGGAAAGGAAAGCGTAAAGAAAAAATGTCCTAACATGTGGTAGGTATTTAATATATGCTTTTGAATACACTATGTAGGCATTCTTTAACTTCATTTTAAAGGGCTTCATGAAATATTTGCAGGTTTCCCGAGAAGCCAGAAAATCAGAAATCATAAAACCTTGATTAGCTATTCACCTTTACATAGAACAGCTGGATTATAACCTCAATGGCTATGAATTTGTCTTTATTGCATCTTCCAAACTACCTTCTGTTTTTCTGTGTAACGACAAATAGAATATTGATGCACATCCCACTAGTTGCAGGGTGTCTTGCTTAATCATTTTCTATTTAAAATTGAAATGAATTAATTGAATTANTAATTATTTAACATTTTTCATTAAAGGCATATACCCAGTCCTGATATATTAGACTTGGTAAAGTTAAATTAGCTTTTTACTANCCCCCAGCAACACTTCAAAAAACATTCCAGTTTTTATNAAAAATAGAAACTTTTTTCAAAGAAATATTTAATTAGACTAATGTGTCATAACTTTAATGTTACATGCTTATTACATTGTATGATAAGTAAACGAACAATTAGGCATTAATTAAAAATAATATATAATAAATTATTATAGCTACTATAAAGAATATTTTACTAATTGTTGGATGCCCTAAAGGTAAAACAATAAACTATCTGTAGTCTATAATAAAAGACATATTAACATAAACATCCATAGTTACACATGACCCTGGGTATATCTGTGTTCAATAGTATATGTGTTCCATACATTAATATGGAATCAATATATTATAAAAGATGGGTACAGCACAGAGTAGTTCATTAATCATGGAAGAGCAGGCAAACTTTCATCAGAAAACTAGGAGCAAATAGTGAGAAGATGAATCATATTAGCTACAAAATTCACATGCACTCAGTAATCCAGAAAATTTCTGAGACCTGGGGGAGTAGCTTTCAATGTCAGAACAAGTGTCTAGAATATGCAAAAGGACTTGGGTATACAACGCTTAACCACGAAAAAAGAAATATAGAAAAGNTATAAAGCAAAATCTTTCTATTTAGCGTGCACATGCTCACTCACATCTATTGTTTTAGTCGAATTTAGAAATCTATTGACGCTCTTGCTTCTGTTTTTCAGTTATAGTTTGCTTTTGATTCTTGCATAATCTTTTGTGAACAGAATTTAAAAAAACAAAAAACAAAAAACATAGTGAAGCTTATGTCGGNGCCCTGAAGACATGGCGGATGATTATATACTATTACCACTGCCCCCACACCATACCTTTGCTGGTCATTTTAGGCAAATAACCGGACTTGTTATGGTTGGACTTCTAACAATCGAGAATCAAGTTTTATTCTGTATTTAGATACTTATTGGTAACTAAACAGAGTAGCTATCGTTATTTGCTGGTGTCAAAGAGACCAGGTCCCTGGTAGCTTTCAAGAGCACTTTTGTTGTTCTAGTCAGAGAAGGGCTCCTCCGCAGGGGGGGGGGGGGGGGGGAGAGATGGAGAGCAAAACTCTTTTGCCCCTTCAGGCTTTCCGTACTTTTAAGACTCCAGCTTCCTACATAACCATCTCCTTTCAGGAGACTGACAGAAGGGTACCACTTGCATCAGTTGCTTCCGGGTCAGTAGTATAAGAGAATAGCTTGGATTCCTGCAGGAAGCCGTAGGTGACAGTGCTTTCTGCCGCTGAGAAATTTTAGATTCAGAAAGATGCTTTCAGAATGCAGCTCNTTTGTGAAGGGTGTGATGCTAGGAAGTATCGTCTTTGCCTTGATCACAATGCTTGAACACTTTAGGCTAGGTCGCAGAAACGGGATGCACCACCATGAGCATCACCACCTACAAGCTCCTAACAAAGAAGAAATCTTGAAAATGTCAGAAGCTGAACGCGTGGAACTCAGTAACAGCTTCCGGGTATACTGTATCATTCTTGTAACACCCAAAGATGTGCGTCTGTGGGCTGCAGTGAAGGAGACTTGGTTCAAACACTGTGATAAAGCAGAGTTCTTCAGTTCAGAACGTGTTAAAGTATTTGAGTCAATTGCTGTGAATGAGAGTGACACCTGGTTGATGATGAGAACAGCTTACATATATGCTTTTAATAAATACAAAGACCAATATAATTGGTTCTTTCTCTCATACCCCGCTACATTTGCTGTAATCGAAAACTTAAAGTATTTTTTGTTAAGAAAAGACCCATCACAACCTTTCTATCTAGGTCACACTGAACTTTACAGAGGCCTTGAATATGTGCTTGTTGAAGGAGGAGTTGTCTTAAGTATAGAGGCGATAAAAAGACTCAACCACGTTCTCACAGTCATTCAAATGTGCCCGGAAGTGGAAAGAAGGATTTGGAAGATGGCTGAAGAAATGCTGCTAGCTTTCTGCCTGAGAAATGCAGGGGTGTTTGCAGAAAATGCTGAAGATGATGAAGGAAAACATTTATTTAATACCAAAACTATTGGGATGTTTATTAAAGAAGCAATTNCTGACTACCCGAACGATATAATAAATGAATGCTGTTCTGATATGGCCATTACTTTCAGTAGACTGACTCCTGATCAGATGCATGTGATGATGTATGGGGTGTACCGTCTTAGGGCATTTGGACATATTTTCAGTGATGCTTTGGTTTTTTCACCTCCAAATGGTTCTGACAATGACTGAAAAAGTAAGAGCCTGTATTTCATAACCACAGAAGCCATGTTAGCGGCAATAATAATATAACCAACACAGGAGCATGCTTCTGTTCTGGTTTAGTCATATTGTGTCTTGACACATTGAAGTTTAGTTTTTATTCTTAAATGATATGTTATTGTTCCCTNAAAGCACTTGGAATGTTTTTACCTGTTATAGATAAATGTTTTAATAATAACAACAGTGCAAATAAAGAATGCATTTATAAATATATTTATTTGATACATACTAAATTATAAATGTTAAAATATATGGCATACTTTGTGTATTCACTTTATAAGTTTCATGTCTTTTTAGCTTTTGAAGATGTAAATAAAATTTCAACTGTGAATTTATGACTAATGAAATACTTAAAAAATATTTCTCTGAACTGAGCAGTGGTGGTACATGTTTTAACCCCAGCACTTGGGAGGCAGAGGCAGGCAGATCTCTGTGAGTTTGAGGCCAGGCTGGTCTATATAGTGCGTTCCAGGACAGCCAGGGCTATACAACACAGTGAAATCCTCAAAAAAGAAAACAACCCCCCCCAAAAAAAACAACACTCATTGAGGCCCTTTCAGTATCCACTAAACAACATTTCAGTTATAAAATGACATATTTAACCAAGCCTCCTATAATTTATGTTTTTTATTAATATGATGATGCTCCTTTTAGCCTTATTTGATCCTGAAATTAGGCATTAACTGTGGATCCTTTAGAGCAAACGCTAGAAAAAAAATCACATTATGTAGATCATGTCCAAAGTTTCACTTAAATATGGATGTAAAATTTGTTAGAAACCATAAAATATTCAATGATATCTCAGTCAGTTTTTTTTGAAATTCATAAAGCTATATATAAAAGTTTAATTATTTATAAGGTGTTCTGTAAAGCTATTGTCTGAAACAGTAATCTGAATTTATATATACCCATTAATATTTTCCCCCAAATTTTATTTAATTTGATGTTTCACGTGATAATGTAAGGGAGAAAGAAAACCAAAAAGTCTAAAGAATTCAGGTTTAGTTATTTGCTAAAGAAATATGAATTATCTTTAATTTTAAAGCAAGGCCATGTTTTACAGTGTTAAGCTGTTTGAAACATCCTGACTTAAGAACATATAAAGGGAGGTGTAACATGAGAACTTAATTGGTATTAAAGACCTTAAAAAATTAAAATTTGTAAAAGTTCGATAGAGTTGGCTTATGGAACTGCTTTAATAAAACACAAAAATACTTACTTAGAAAACTTTGTATGTAACTGAAATACGTAGACACCGTCCTTACAATTGATTAAGATTTTCCTCAAATTCTAATATGGCATCAAAGACACTAGGGAAACCAGAGACCTAGAAAGCATGACTACAGGAAGCTAAACTTGAATTCTTTTTAGCTAAACTTTAAAAACATCCTAGAACTAGAATATTTTATGAAATGAAAATTAACTATTCTATCTAACATTACATAAATCAGTTTCTTTGTCATTGTATTTTGCAAGGAAGAGTATAAGGAGGGTGGTGAATTTCCAAGGTGTTCTTTATGCCACAATTTGATGTGATTTAAGGAATTCTCCTGGTAGTTGGCACAAATGGATTTTTGTGTTGTTCCTGTTGGATTAATTCTCCAAATTGTGCCATAGTCTTTATTGCCCAGCAGTGGTTTTGTTTGTTTTCTCATATTCCAGTAACTCTCATACACTTTTCTTCTTTTGTCTAATGCATAAATTTTATTTTTGACATCCCAACTGCAATTTCATATGTCCTGTAATGTTTTGGGTATCCAGTAGTCATTAATCTTCTCATGAATGTTGTTCTTTGATTGCATTTTTCACTTAGCCAAAAATACACAATTCATAAACAAATTTGGAGCAATAGGACTATTAGAATGACTTATAAAGTTCTCAGGTGGAGATTGGTAGACTGGTAAATTGATTAGCCATCCAATGTAAACTGTCTCTTTATCTGATACTTATTACTTTTAAGGTCATTATTATTTGGAAACTCCTGAACATCTTATATATTTTGACTGACATATTGTTAAGCAGAATATAATCAGTTATAAACTTCTCAAGGACAATAATTATGATTTACCTCTTGTTTATGTGTTATTGAGGATATAAACCATAACATTAAGTTAATGAACACAATGACAAAAATAGTTAAAGTGAGATTCCATTGTTAATTCTTCAATTAATAACTGTAAAATTAGACAGATATTAAAATATCTAAACCTCGGGTTGCAAAATTTCAGAGAAGGGAATGTTCCCATTCTGTGTGTCATTGCAATGATCAAGGGAAAAAGGAGACATGAAGATGAAAATTTAAGCATCAAGATTCATCACACTGGTATCACTTTTTCTATTACCTTTGCTACAAACTGTCCATCTTTGGAAATACAGAAAGATGTAGTGAAATGTAAAATGAAAAAAGAAAGTAATATAAATAAATGATTTTTATTTTGTAGGCTCTGAATCAATATCCAAGAAAGAATAAACCAAATTTTTACCTTATGGTTAGCTTACATTTTATATGAGTGGCACTTAAGGATTGTGAATATATAAAATGGCATGTATCTACNGTAACTGCATCATACAGAACAGTATGATTAGTNTAANCTTTATTNCAGTCCACCAATTNATTCTTTTCTATTTACCCAAGAATGGTAATTCAAATCATAGANATTTTTAGTTTGCAAGATTTGTTAGATTTTGTTCTATGTATGTTTCTCCCTGTTAGGTGANTTATTTTTACTACAGAATGTGAATGTATTCTATTTAATACANATACCACAGTCGAGATATTCAACAACTCCCANTATTANAGAATTGTTAGGATAAGTNATATAAACATTTATCTTAAGGTATGNGTTTGAGAGTGTNTATGTGAACCTATATTATGTTAGTGTACAGAACTATGCATAGCTTCATAAAAATGTATTGTCTTCCATTGAACCTACATCATTTTGCTCTCCCANGTGTAAATAATGGGAGGTCTTGCTTCTCCACATGCTCAATGATATTTAATGTGATTGNTGCTTTTCAATCATCCNNGAAAGTGTGTGATGGTATTCACTGTTAATTNACTTTTCTGTATAGAATGTTGAATGATTTTTAACATGTTTATTTTCAACTATATTACCTCTTTGATTAAGAACNATGATCAAATATCTGTGGCGGGTTGAATCAGCTCCCCTAACAGTTCACATTCTAAAGTACTTACTTCCAGTATCTGACTTTGAAACTTTATCTGGAAATAGGGTCATTGTTAGATACTTGAGAGGAGATTATTGGTAAAAATGGACTCTTCCTCCAAATTGGCTGGCGTCTTCATAAAAAGGGGAAATTTAAACACAAGCAAGAGCATTAGGTTAAGCAAAGTGGAGGGCAAAAACAATGGTAATGCTTCTAGAAGCCAAAGATTGACAAAGGTTAATGTCAAGTAAATTAAACATATTGTCTTAGAGCCCCCAAAATGGAGCAGATTTCCCAGTACCTTGACTATGGATGTGAGACCAAGGAATTATAAACAACTAAATTTCCNTTTTTGAGTCACTAATATTGTGGAATCTGTTATGGCAGCTTTTGCAAATTATAAACTAGTCAAAACTTAGTNGTTGCTTTTGAAAAAGAATGGACTTTCAATTTTGTTGTTGACTTTCGTCAGTTGTTTGTAATTTGGAGATACAAGTCTTTGATCAGATATATATTTACCTGAGTGTTTGCTCCCAGTCTCTGGTTTGCTCTTAAATTAATCACTTAATGTGTAAACAAAAACAANNANANAAAAACTTCAAAGAAGCCTAACTTAGAGTTTAATATACTCTACATTTCTTGATATATCTAAAATTCCTATCACCAAACACAGGTTAATTAGATTTGCTCTCATGTTATTTGAGAAGTTTTATAGTTTTGGATAATACATTTAAGTCTGTGATCTATGTGTGTGTGTGAGAGAGAGAAAATGGAACTCCAATATATAGCTGTGTTGTTTTCTTTTTCTTTTTTTCCCTCACTCCCTTCCTTCCTTTCTCCCTCCTTTCCTGTCTTGTTTTTCACTCCTTTCATGGGAGTATCCAGTTGTTCCAGTATAATTTTTGAAGACTCTCTCCATTGACATGGTTTTGCTTTATTTTAAAAGGTAAATTACCATTATTTTGGTAATCAGTTTCTAAGCTCCATATTTCTTTCAGTGAACTATGTCACAATTTTTGGCTAATATTACATTAATTCCAAAACTNTGACTTTACATCAGAGCTTAATGTTGCTGTTATTTCTCATATGATGTGTTCCCCTTCAGTATTATGGTGATTATTTGCATTTCTTCTTCTGCTCATACATACTATTGAACTCTTGTCTGTAGATATCTATGAACTAATTTGTGGCTATTTTGATTAAAGTCTTTTTTTTTTCTTTCTGAGTCTGCACAATAAAGACAGAATACCATGGTTTTTACTTAATTAAATTTCNGTGTTGAGTATGCAATAACTTCAGGAGTTAAATTTTGATATTTAATGAGATGTNGATCTAGTTAAACTGAGTGGGTCACAATACTAGCCCATCAGTTTGTAGTATAGAATTGAAAATATGCAGAAAAAATTAAATTAAACTTCTCCTGTCTACACATAAGTATAAGGTACCTTTAAAACACTTCAAGTATATTTTGCTAGACACTAAACACAATAACAATGATATTTAATAAAACTTAAATATTTGATAATATTTAATCATGGATTAACTTAACACATTCTTCTCAAAACTAATCAGGTTTTATTTTAAGTCATATTCTATTCTCACTGCAATATTATCCTTCATGTGTTTGTTTTACATGATTCTATATTAACTTTTTTATCACTTACATACATATTTTCTTTATTAACTCCTTTATAACATATCAAGAGGAGATGAAAAAATCAGTTTTGGATTCCTTCATGCCTGAATATTTTTTTCTAACACTGATATACCAAGAATGAGTTTAGATTATATGCTCCAAATCATTTATACACAAAAATATATAGTGATGATTTCATGATTTCTAGATTTCAGTATTCTGGAAAAGTCTCATGGTCATCTGAAATTTGTTTTATGGAATTAGAACTGGATATGTTTATTACTCCCCCACCCCATCAGTTGAATGCTCAAAATAATTTTCTACTAATCTATCCTTACTTTTGTTGTTGTTTTTTATGTTTTTGTTCTTTATTTTTCTTTCTTTTTTAAAAAAAAGTTTATTATTTTGATTTTATATGTATGAATATTATACACACACACACACACATACACACACACACATATATGTATATATATTCCACAGGCATGCCTGGTGCCCATGACAGAAAAGTGATACTAGATCCTCTCTCTGGCCCTGGACTTAGAGAAGGCTTTGAGATACCATGTGGGTGCTGTGAACTGAACCTGTGTCTTCTGTAAGAGCAGCAGTTGCTCCTAACTGCTAACCATCTCTTTAGTCCTNTCTATTTTATATTTCTCATCTATTTTATTCTTTTCAACTTTTTCAAATATTAGTAAGTTCTTACAAGTTTGACNTTATTTTATTTGTTCGTGTTTGCCTCAATTGCTGTTCTATCACTGTAATGTAATACCATAACAAAAGCAGCTCAAAGGAAAAAGGGTTATTCTGGTCCAGAGTTCAAGAACATAGACCATTGTGGTGAGGGAGTCTATGCATTGGAAGCTTAAAACAACTGGCCCATAGGACATGGCACAATCAAGAAACTGACACTGATGAATCATGCTGACTTTGAGTTCCCTTTCTCTAGCCATACAGTCAAGAATGCTAAACTAGAAAAGATACTACTCTCAGTGGGAAGGGCTTCCTACATCAAATAACTTAATCAACATAATCTCTGAAATATGCCTGGAGACCTTTGTGTCACACTGATAATCTGANAAATATTGATAATTATCAGAGTGTCTTTNTGGAACTCTTGAACGTTTTACCAATCTTGGTTTTAAGGCTGTTGTCTGTTGCATAGGATATTTCCTTTAATTTTTATTGTATATATTCCATTGCAGATTAATTTTAATATTGTGTGTCAGATTTATTTTGAACTAAAACAACAACAAAACCCCAAATCTCATACTCTAAAACTTAAATTAGAAACATTTATTTACAATAGTTCTGGAGGCTAGGAAAAATGAAATTTTATGTTATTTTATGAAAAGGAAGCAGATAGCATGACACTAAACTGCACTGCTAGCCTAGGAGATGCTAACCCATTGGGACTGAGAATGTTAGGACAGCCTGGAACGTAGAGACACCCTCTCAAATAAACTCAAACAAAAGAGGAGAGGAAGCAGCCAAAGAGAAATGAGGATGGGAAATAGACCATAGAGTTAAAGGGCTGAAATGTTGACATTTTTCAAATTGTTAAGTTTCCATTTGTTTGGGGATAACACAGTTGTGTTCTCTCTCATCCTCATATCTCTATCAACCACCCAGGGGAAATCCATCTGCTTTTCTCAACACTTTGCATAGGAATCTCTCTACCTTTGCTCATTTTCTTACCCCTTGGTTCAACCTTCTGTGAAACATCAGCACAGAATTAAAAATTCTGCCAATTTCATTACTCCTTACAACAAGGATCACTATTCCTCTGATGCCCAATAAAATGCTATTAATTTCTGTGTTCTGTCAAAATTCATTCACTATACATATTTTAACCAACTTTCTGTAAATAATTATTTAAATATTCTTGTTTCTTTCTCAGTCATCAGCAGAATTACTCTTAATAAGTCCTTCGCAGCAATTTTGACATCTTCCTAGAACACACCTTAAAAATGTTATCATCTCAACCCATTGCACAATTCAAAAACTACTTCTGCATATTATAATTTTTACCCATATTTATATATGTATGTACATATGATAGATATAATGAAATAATTATAAATGTATTTCCAGTTATGGAGGTTGGTGTGCCAATTGCCAACTGCTTTGATTCCTAGATAATTGCTTTTCCTGGTTTGTATTTGGTAGACTTCATCTTACAACCATACAAGACACACAGAGAGAAAGAGTGTGCTTTATTCATTCACTTTCAAGACAACAACTGATATCTATTCTCATAATATCAAGCAGTGATATCTATTCTCAGAATCTCATGTAAAATCTGTTAGTCTGTAAAGGTTTCATCTACAAATACCATCACACTGGGGATTAGAGCTTCAACATATGGATGAGGTTGGAGGGCGCAATCATTCAGTGGTATATATTTCCACAGACAGTGAAACTTTTGTCTATAACTACTTTGTGTTGGTCACAGTCATTTTTGTGAAAATAACTCCCTCTGGAAAAATAAAGATTTCTTTTTCCTCAGTGTTTCAAGTATGTCGTTTCACCCATCAGAGGGTTCTAAGGATTGAGCATAAGAATATAGTGTAAATAAGATGGGATGGAGTAGAGTATCTCAGTTTCTGACAGGCAAATGGAAAACACATAGGCATGTCTTTGGGTGGAATATAAACTGACAGAGTAATTATCAGTTTAGCTTTTTATTTATGTTGCTGTTTCATTTCACACTGTTTCATTTTTTTTTAATTCCTGAATCCTCATTCTTTTCTAATCTTCTCTTCCCTTCCTTTTCTTCTTTCTTCCGCTGTCTTCCAATCTTTNTTCATTCCTTTCCTTCCTTTGTTCCTTTTTCCTACTTTGCCTCTATTGTTATCNCTATCCNTCCTGACCTCCCTTTTTATCTATTTCCCTTTTTTCTTTTTTTGCTTGTCTGTTTCTTTTTGAGAGTGAACTCTTCATCATGTTACAGGAGTCATTGATGTCAGAGCATGTGCTCTGAAAGCCATAACAAAACCAAACTTAGCCACACATCCTTAATAAGATAAAAGTAGAGTCAAATTAACAGTGGAAAGAAGAAAGATAAGATTTAATCAATGTAGCCATATTTGGACAAGAGATAAGGAGATTCAAAGTCCATCCTCAGTGTCTGACAATAGTTTCAGTTTAAG
>LZPO01118618.1:0-13691 GCA_001675575.1 Neotoma lepida | reverse complement strand
TTAATCTCCATATCAAAATGTAATTTAAATTTTTTTTCAAACAATATAAAGGAAGCTATCTGTAGAAACAAAATGGATAGAATATGATTATACATAGATGGTGTATATACTCTCAACAAAAGTCCTACACAAAGCAGTGTCATTGTGAATTTCATCAAATTTAGAAAAAGTGAGTATACAGCTTCTTGTCCATTGTGCCCACTGGGGCTCAAGAACCTACATTTGGAGGCCAAGAGCAGATGTTTATTGATTTACAATGAATAATGCATAGAAGGAGCCCTAAGCTTGAATTTCCACACTGAAACCTCCTTCTAGTTGAATAGCATATGAGCTATAGACTGACTGCCTACTGAGACTTTCTTATTTGTAGACTACCTTCAGATAGGCCCTTGACAACCAGAGCAGAGAGTATTTTGGTCCTAGTACTGCAGTACATCTTTTGGTCTTTTGTTTATGCATGAATAACAACTTAAGATTTTCTTTGCTGGCTCGGAGTTTTAGACTGATGAAGTGGTAGAAACCCCTTTNACGATTTATCTCCTCTGTGTTGACCAAGACGCTATTGTAAGCAGTGAAGCAACTGGATGCCAGGCCAGTTATCATGAAACATTACATTCTATGTCACGTTATCTACCTTAGTATGAAAACACATGAGAATAAAAAATTGCTCTGTTTATTTAATGAAATAATAAAAACATGGCTTCAAGTTTTTTTCAGCATGAAGATGATGCTGTTATATATTTACATTAAAATCATACTAAAATATCACTCATATATAATACTTCTTTTCTTTAATGAAAATAAATTGAAATCATGAAGGGAAACATTAGATTTAGGTGCTTATTCAGTTGTCTCTAACAAATACAATGCACATTTAGATGAAAACTTGTATAATGCCTTTAAGAAAACTTTGTTGAAATATATTGAAAGAGAAGGTAATCTTTGGCTTTCGTTTCNTATATTTTATTATTTTCCAAGTTACTAATCTCATGTATGAAGACAAAACTTTTAAAACAAAAGGTGCTAATAAAGTAAATGAAAACATCTTTTTCCCAAAGATAAAAGCAGTTAGCCGCTACCTACCATTTTTCCTTTAACCTAAAGCCCATGGAATAAGTACAATTATTTTCCATTTTACAAGTCAGGGCACAGAAACAACGATACATAGAGATGACATGTAGCAGGACCTGAAGCTTATGTGGCCTGTTGCTAAAAAACATGATATAATCACATGTATTTTTATGCTTAATATTGCAGTTTGAATTTTCTCACTCAGCATTTAAATGATGGGATGTAAACATAAGATGGAAAAGAGGGAAGTCTTACACGGTCAGGCCTGAAAGCCACAGGGCAATGGAAGTGGGATACAGAAACAATCCTTGGAGTTATCANTGCTAACCATTAGTCTACCTTTATGTCTCCTCAGCTTTTGTATTCCTTGCACATGTGTGTTTCATTTTTCTTTTGATATTCTGAGGGGCCGAAATATTAATGATCCACAATTAGTATGAAGATAAATTTAGTGACTCTCACAAAATTGAATTCTTGATCATGAAAACGTTTCCATGAGTTGTCAATTACAATGCATTTATTCNTATCATGCAATGTATTCATAAGAAACTGGTGAGCCATATATTGGAAATGGTTGATTATTCCAAATACTGGGCACTAATTGAAGAAGTTTGAGAAATAAACAAGAAAATAATTCTTCATCCCACAGTGTAAATGTATTTCAGAACATCATAGTGTATATGACGGATGTATATAATAAGCCAAACAAGTTGGAATTCTCCACATGTATCCATATATATATATATATATGTATGTATATATATAAATTAAATATGTATATATAATTTTTACACTACTTAGTTGAAATTTAGTTCAAGTAAGGAAAAATATTTAAATTTATTAAATTAAATATTACAATATAAATTCTATCTGAAAAGATATATCACTAATGTGATATATACATAGAAATAGCAAATAACATATTTNGACTTAAGACTCATTTTGGTTTAAATCAAAAACCATGTTTGGAAGCCCAAGATTTGTATTTGTGTTTTCCTTTATTACCTTTCATCTTAAACATTGAGGCAGGGTCCTTTCTGAACTTGGAGATTTCTGTTTTGTTTGTCTGATTAGCCCGCTTGCTTTGTGGGTCCCTTGCCTCCACCTCCCATGTGCTGGTAATANGGGGAGCTAGGAATGCCCACTCATTCTATGTGTATTTGGGACATCCAGTTTCCATCTCTCTTGTTTGTATGGCAAGTTCTTAACCTGCTGAGCCATTTCTCTAGCCCTAGATGTGTCTATTATTGTCTTAAGAGACTCAGTGAACATTAGAATTCCCATTATCCTTAGAAATGGAAATGGGAAAATAGTTGAAGTTAAACAGCAATAATAATAATCTTCAAACATAATCCCTACTCTTTAACACTCTCCTTCCATGATCCCTTACGCTTATTGAAGGAAATTAAAGCAGTGTATCACCATCACTTTTATAAGCATGTGTAGATATAAAATAATAACTTTCTATGTGTTTAGGTGTGTTGCCTGCACACACATGTATGTGTGCACCATGCACGTGTAGTACCCATAGAGGCTGGAAGAGGGCATCAGACTCCTGGGACTGGAGATAGCGACNATTGTGAATCATAGTGTGGGTCCTGGGGATTGAGCTCTAGTCATTTGGAAGAGCAGCCAGTGCTCTTAATCACTGAGTCGTCTCTCCAGGACAGATAATAGCATTTTANGATAAACTAGTTGACAAGATGTTAAGAAAATATTAGCTCAGGTAAATGTATATTCTGCACGTAGCACTACACCATTCTAAGTGGCTTTCTAGACGATGTTTTCAGCTGGCCCTTACAGCATCGTGTTTCCACCGTAGTTAAGAAATGTAAGACAGGAACATTTGTCCCTGTAGGAAGAAGTGGGAAAAGAGTGATGAGTCAGAGTGTAAGGTGTAAAACTCTAAGGGAAATGGCGCTGTGTCTCACTTGGGAGGAAGCCAAGGAAAAGGTAGTGGAGGGCTGACAACGTTGGGAGAGAAACATCAGCATCAAAGAGAACCATCGCATCTTCTGTGGGTTGGTAAATATAACATTTACATAAAATTTGCATATATGAATTTCTGAAAATACAATGGATGAATTAGAAAGCATAAAGGAGCATTGGGACAATACACAAAAAATAAGATTTCAGAAACTTCATCCTCAGGATACTGAGACAGATGAGCCAAACAAGTTGCAGAAAACACTGGAAAGACTAAAATCTAGTTGGAATTCTCTGTATAACCAAATAGCAATACTCCATGGAGGTTCAGGTTGGGAAACTGGTCATATGTCTTAGCAGCTGGGAATTNGAATAAATTCATTCTACTTTAAAAATCTCAATCATAATAGAAAAAATGTTTTCATTTTCAGAAATGACATTCAATATTTTCTTCACTTTCACAGTTTATGAATTTTCATATAATTTAACCATTCTTCATTTCTTGCTGAAATAGCTACTGACCTTTATATTTTTTGCTTTAAAGAATTGTTTACATTTATTTGATGTGTATGTGGGTTGGCATATGTGTGCCAAGACACATGTGCAGAGGTTAGAGGACAATTTCTAAGAATCTATTCCTCCTTCATGTACATTCTGAGGGATCCAACTCAAATCCTGAGACCTGGAAACAAGGTCCACTACTCACTGAGTCATCTCATGGGCCTTCCCAGGCCTTTAAAGAAGAAGCTCTGCCATGAAGCTTCTGTTGTAATATGAAGAATTCTGAACTGAGAACATGCCATGACCAGAGGAAATCACCTATAATTTGTAGGTTAGACCANTGTGTTTATGGCAACATGCAGTGTATTTGTATGAAATTATAAAGAAATAGAAGCATATATATGAACCCTAGGCAACTAAAATAGCAAAAAACAACAGAAATTTCTTTATCCCATAATAGAGAACTTTCTGCTTCTTTCAGACTTTGCCATCTCACTTCCCAAACTTGTGTAAAGCTAAGCCAGGAACTTGTTGCTGTCTAGCACGAAGCTGGAGTGAATAGGTGTCTGTTAGTAACCAAGATAAGACAAAACAGTTTAAAATTTGTCCCATAGGTGATGGATGTTCCCTGGCAGAATCNCCAGTACACTGAAAACAGTGACACTAGAATAAAAATGTCTTCCTGTCCTGTGCTGAATTGTATCTGTGACGATGTGGGTACTACTCCATAGACACTTTTATTGCCTAGCATGAAAAGCTGTGTTCCAGAATTTTTTTTGGAAGACCNTCCTATATTCTCAGCTTTCTCAGGCTGATTTATTGGGCTTAGTACAGTTTCTTACCTTTGTGTCATCCTTCTAGTAGGGAGCCCTCTAATTACACCAACTGGAATTCATTTCTATAATTTGCAACTAAGAGCCACAAAGGCACACTCATTTCCTAANAGGGCTGATTACATAGGGACTTGAAACAAACCTGGAAAGAAAGTTAGCTATGTTAGAATGAAAATAATCTGCATGAGTACATGGAAGATAAAACTATCTTCCAATTAAATTCAAATGAAGTATTGCTCTGAACTCAATCATCAACATGGCTTTAGTTTATTGGTCAACACTCATGCTCCTCAGGTTTTTTTTGCCTTGTGTTATGTTAGCCTTGGAAATATTGATCTATATCCATTACAAGGATGGCAGAGGTGATTATCTTATTATCAGTACCACATTGTCAGAATATTGTCTTTTCAACTTTGACCATGTTCATTAATTTTATAAAACAAGAAAACTTAAAAGGAAGCATTTTGCCACAGTAATGGAGAGGGGAGATGAGTAAATAAAACATAAGGACTCTATTTCTGGTGAGAGGTGAAAGNTTTGGGGTAAATTTCCTTATCTTTGCTATTTGATTGATAACATGAGTTGGGAAGAAACAGTCTTAGGATAATTAGCAGGGGTACAGACTTCCAAGTTAGGCACCTTTTTTTTACCACCAAAAGAAGTTCTTGATACAATCAACTCACAAAAAGAACAGGTTTATTTTGACTCATGGTTTCTAAGGTTCCAGTCCATGATCTAGGTCTCTGTTGCTCTGGGCTTGTGATGGGCCAGAACATGGTGGCAGAAAGTGTATGGTTGAACAAGGCTACTAGAATATACAGTATGTATATGAATTTCCAGCTACTGTCAATGATCAATGAGAATGAGGCTCTGGATGCAGGGTTTCCATCCTCTACTTCAGTCATGAGCATGTGTGTCTCAAAGTGTACTCCATGAAGGCTCTTTGTCTCAGGAATTTCTAGGCTGTTGGTCCAGTGACGGGGAGAAAGGGGAACAGAAAAACAGTCCCAAGAATCAGAAGATAATTTCTTAAGACTATAAAGCATAAGTAACTAGAAGCACTGCATCCTTGAGAACTCCTAGAAGGCAAGCCATTTCCAACAGAGNTTGCTTTTGTTTGTCCCCTGACATAGAAACACTATGGTGGGAATGATAGGCCCCAGCTCACCCATTTGAGCTGATGCTAAATCGTTAACTTTAGTGCCAGTCAGAGGATTTCCTGGTTGGTTCTGCGGGATGGTGTAAGCCTTTGATTGGACTCTGATGCCTATGCTCACTCTTTCAGTTCAGTTACTCCAGCCATTTCTGTGTGATACTGTAGGCATTCTATCTGGTGGTATTATCCATCATCCTATCTGTATGCTACNTGCTACTTCCACATGCTACCTGCCTAATAATGTAACTAATTCAAAACTGAAAGTATGGATATCATAGATAATTGTCCTTGGAGAAAACACAGCACTGTCATCTACATTCTATAATTCAGCATAGTTATTCTATAGATGTATATGCATTTTTTATATATATCAGGAATGTAATCTGACTCATCACTAGGTAATAGCTTACCACGTGAATACATCAGAATTTATTTACCTCTTTGCCTAGGGGTAATAGTCATATNTTTTGAGATTTGTGTTATTGCAAGTAAAACTTCTNTCAGTATTTTGGAATACATCCTTGCTTTCATTTTCTAAACTTATTGTATTATTCTATGTTTCAGCCAGCAACACATGAGTGTTCTTGTCCTCTGTGTTCATCAATAGTTAGAATTATAACTGTGGTAGTATGTGCACAATCCAGTCTAATTGTGATTTTCNTAAATGCCTCTTCAGTGACTAAGTAAGACTGAGCAGTTCTTCACATNCCTACTCTTTCCACACAGCTTCTTTGGCGATTTGTCTATTTAATGGTGGTAGGTATCAAGTATTTAATTCCCTATTATTGAAATTTGATAGATCTTAAAACTACTTCGGATGTAAATCTTTCACCATCTACATAATCTCAAAATGGTGGCTTTTACTGATCAAGGTTTTCATGTTGAACATGAATTATCATTGCTTTTCATATATGGATTTTGTCTTTTAATTCAAAGCAAAGGAAAAAATTTCTAGTGCAGANTTCTAGATTCTCTTCCACATTTTGTTGTAGAAATTGGAGATAGTAGGTTTTCGTGGATTATGACACATTTTGATGTTTTTCATACATGATGGTTGGTATCTGGATCTATCTTTGCTTTACAGTGGCTACTGGACTTGATGCACACTGCATTTTGAAGAGAGTAGCTTTTATCGTTGAAGACCTTTTGTGTCTCTGTTGATAGGATTTATCATCAGCTTTGTAATCAGGCAATGTTAAGCTTCTATGTTTGTTTGTTCGGTATTTAAGTTGTTTTTATTGTCTGATCCTTAGGTTTGAACATAAATTTAAAAAAATAGCTTTCAATTTTCAGACATAACTCAAGTTGGGATTTTGATTGGCTTAGAATATTATCTAATGAACAATTTGGGATTAACAGATTACTTGAATTTTCTCAACTCTTGAGTAAAGCATACCTTTTTTATTTTTAGANACTTAATTTATCTTAAAAGTGCTTTCTGCCCCTTGGTACACAGGTTTGGATATTTGTCAGGGCTGTATGGAATGTTTTGTATTTTGAAGCTGTTATAACAATTGTACTCAGATTAATAGCATAGCTACTAATTAGATTAATGTAGCTCTCACCCCTCATAAGGAAGCATCTCTGCAGCGGAAGAAGACCGTTCAGAAAGCCACAACTGTTCACAATGCAGAGAACTGACCTTGAGGTTCCCAGGCACAACTGATAAACGTACAACACAGATCCTACAACCTAAGNCTCAGGGAACATCATGGGAAATGGTGTGAGAAGATTATAAGAGCCGGAGGACCAGGAAATCTTGTGCAAAACTGTGTCTTCTAAAAATTACAGGGTACCTGTATGACCATGAAATCTCAAAAATATGGCTGTCTAAACAATCTGAATCTTTCCAGTACCAGTTGACATCCAGGTGTGGACTGGGCTGGGGAAATCTCATGGAGCTCAACCCTTAGATGAAGACCTACAAGGAATTAATGGCTGCTGAGTAAAGAGTAATCTTCCCTGAGGATAAGTCCCCTAGTCAGTCATCCAAGTGGCCAGCCCCAGAAACATACACATAAAAGCAAAACAGAACAGATTCAGCAGGTTGCATTTATGTATTTATGCATCTAGGTAGGTATGTAAAAGTGAAAATTAATGAAAAAGAGTCTATGAATTTGAGACGGAATGAAGTCGGAAGGAGACATAGGAGTTGGAGGGAGGAAATGATNTGNTATTCTAATTAAAAATAAAAATTTATAAATAAATTAAAAAATAGNGTTAAACTGTAGAAATTACCTGAATTATCATTGTCCATGCTCCTGCAATATTTTGATATTTTATTNTAAAAATTAGTATNTTTCCATGNNTATATTGTTGACTAAACTACAAGACTGTTTTAGTTTCAACACTTTTGTATACCTGCAGTATTTTACTACATTTTTATTTTTAGAAAAGTGGTCACTTTATCACATACTATACACAGTTCTTTGGAATTTTATCTTTATGACCAGAATATGGTATTCTCCATCAACAATATCTTACACACACACACACACACACACACACACACACACACACACACACACACAATAATACTAATGAAGGCCAGATTGTAACATCTTCTTTTAGGCCATGCTTTGGGCATCATTTCTAAAGATTCTTTTCCATAACTTAAGCCATTAAACTATACTCAATGTGTTTTATATTTTTCACTTTATTTTTAAAATATTTTATAATTTATAATAATTTTCTTGTTATAAATACTAAATTTAGGTCAAAGTTCATTGCTTTTTGCCTATGAACATATGCTACTTTCACTGGGTTGAGAATTCTCATCTTAGTAAAATTCTTTTAATTTGTTTCTACTGTTTTAAATTTGTAGTGCCACAGTGTTCTGACTTGCTTTGTCCCTGGCAATATTGTTTCTCTGGACACTATTTACTTTTTTTATNGCTTTAACAACTCTTTCTCATTTATNTTGAGTAATTACTCATGATGTGCCTATGCAGTTTACTGATGGTTCCCACATTTGGGGATTATATAACAAATTGACTTGATTTACATATTTTTTATAGAAATCTAAACACAGATATTTTTAACCATCATTGCTCTTTGTTACGCTGTCCTGGAGAGTATCCTCTCTTGACTCCAATATCATGTAAAGGCTTGCTTCAGTTTTCACACAGTTCATGAAAGCTATTCAATATTTTAATTATGTTTTTCTGTGTTTTGTTCTGCAAAGAGCCTCTTCCTNTGAATCTTTTATTAATATTATTACTTTTGTAAGTTGTTCAGATAATTTTTCTATATTTTCTTTGATGTGCCATTCATCATACCCAATGAGGTTGTACCTCCTATTTTACAGTTTTTAATTTTTAAAAGTTCAATTAATATTACTTTGAAGTCATCTGTTTATATCTGATATTTAGCACCTATAAAATATTGTGATCATGAATAGNTTAATATCCACACTTATTAATTCTGTCTTATATATCAATTCTAGGTCTATCTTGATTAAATGAGCTTTACACATTCAGTGTGAATCAGGGTACTTTGTTTATTTATATGCCTTGATGATTTTATTCTATTCCATGTAATGAGAAATTTTCCCTATTAAATGCTAGATTCTTTTGTTTACATTTTCCTGACTTTTGCTCTTGGACACCATTTTTTTTTGTTAATAGTAATATTAATTTTTACCTGGCTTTCAAATTTATTTGGCTGGATCATGTAAGCATTTAGNATAGGATAATGAATTGCCTTCTATGAGATAACATGTTTCACTCTTCTCTACACACTTTATTATACATAAAATATGTAATATATTTTTGGTGGAACCAACAATTATTTCTTTACTTCTATGAGATTTGGGTGCTATNTCCTCTGCTTGTATNTTATGATTCTTTACATTAAGTCTTTTACTCCTTTTATTTCATAGGTGTATACTCTNAGATGCTTAGATGTTTCCTTTTTGAAACTTCACTCTCCGTCATTGATTTCTGCACAAAGATCTCTATAGTCTATATTCCTCTTTATGCCTTAGCTTCCTGTTTTCAAATAAAGGAGTATGCCAGGACTCTGTCATAGATCCCTTTCTATGTGGGGAAAATCATGTTGAGGGAATCAACTGGATAAACATTAGACATCACCTTTTTGTTCAGTCTTCTAGGTAATATGAACTCTTCTTGCCTCATAATGATTGCCTGAAAGCCATTATACCAAGAATCTGNGATTGTTCTTTGTTTTAGGCAAGTGGATAGTTCTTTACTGTCATTTCAACATTGGCAAACATTGCTTATGATCTATACTTTGGTTAAAATAAGGATATGTATGTGTGCTTGCTACTTTCCTTAAATAAGACCCATTGTCATTCAGGTGTCAGCAGAACATCTGGGTATTTTGGCATATGTGGGAAAGGATTTGTGTGGAAAAGGATTTTTCTGATATTAGCAAGTGGAAGCTCTAAAATCATATTCTATCTACTCAACATCTGGTCTGTGTATAATCCCAATAAATAGTTGTTTTATTGAGGTTTTAAAGGACTAATAAAGCAATGATTTTATAAAANATAGCAGATATTTCTTTTTTACTGGGTAGAACTGTATCATAGATTTAGGGATAGAAGTAATTGGTGGAGGAAGTGTTTGAAAATATATTTTCTATAATTTTAACAGCATTGGAGTATTCTTCAAATGGAGTCAGCATCTTCAATAATGGAACAATTATTCTGAAAGTTGGCTTGGGTTTGGAAACTTAATGGGAGTCTAATTTCCCCTCTGTATTGACTCAATCCATGTTCATCAGTCCCAGAAATTTTCTGAGGAAGCTTAAAAAATACTTTATTAGACTGACTCCATTCAAGACACAAGGTGAAAATTTAGCTTTCACTAAAGTTCCTTATGGGGAAAAATATTCTAATTGCCTTTCTAGTCAGCTGTCCACTATATAATTTCTAGTTCCTGATTTTAAAGTATTGTCATGTGCTTCTAAATCTGCATCTATACAATTTTCATTTAAATCAAAGATATTATCCAGCATGAAGAGCTCTTTCCATTTTCTTTGACATTCATAAAATAACNAAAGAGTTTTTAAGGCTTCATTTTNTTTTCAGTAAGACTTTCCCTAATGCCTTTGTGATGGAAAATAACACAGTGGTAACATAAATATGTGACTCAAAGACATTGCTTTTAATTCTCTGCTTTTAGCTTAATTCATACACATTATGAGATAGAAATTCTGTTATCTCAATATTATTGGATATAGGCCACATTGAACTGTAGTTTTTGGCTTTGTCTCCTACAATATATGACAATTCCATTTAAATTCCTTTTTATAGATGTATATACTTTATGCACTTTCTACAGTAGTAGGTTTCTATATGCTTTTCCAAAGGTCTTTAGTATTAGTTATTGCTGCCCATATTACTTCCTCTATTCTGCCCTCCCCAAATAATCCCTCTATTATAATTTCCCCTTTGTCACTTGATAACACTATATTCTGTTTCCCTCTCTTTGGAAAACCCCTTTTCCCCCTGGTATTCTGCTCCTTTTCCCTCTGGTATTCTGTTGTCTACCTAATCTCTGTTGGTATTCTGAATGTAATGTATATCTAAAACTTAAAAGCTAACATCCACATATAAGAGGAAATATATAATGTTTGTCTTTCTGGGTGTGGGTTACATCACTCATGATGCTTGTTTCTAGCTCTATCAATTTACCTGCATATTTCATAATTTATATCCTGAACAGCATTGCATGGTGTAAATGTACCACATTTTCTTATCCACTCTGCTTTGATTGGCATGTAGGAGGTTTTCAAATTCTGGCTATTGTGAACAAAGAAAGAATGATCCTTGTACTCCTGTACAAGTATCTCTGCAGTTATATGTAGAGTCCTTCTGTTTTATGCTCAAGAGTGTTATAGTTAGATATTGTTGTAGATCTATTGTCATCCTTTTGAGGGACCTCCACATTGATTTCCATATTTATTGNAACATTATACACTTCCACCCACAGTGAATAAGTGTTCCCCTTTCCTTCATCCTCTCCAGCATCTGCTGTCATTTGTTTTATTTATTTATGTTTTTATTTATTTATTTATTTATGTATGTATTTATTTATTTGTTTGTTTGTTTGTTTATTCATTTATAATAGATTCTTCTCTCATACAATACATTCCGACCATTTGTTTGATTGGTCGTGGCCATTCTATTTGGGAAAACATGAAATCTCAAAGTAGTTTTAACTTTTTTTTTCTCTGATGTCTAAGGACATCGAACATTTTAAAAGTATTTCTCAGCCACTTGTGTCTCATGTTTTGAGAACTNTCCATTTAGTTCTAAATCACATTTTTATAACTTGGTTATTTGTTTTCTCAATGTTGTCTTTTGAGTTCGTCATCTATTCTAGATCTAACCTTCTGTTGGGTATATAACTGGTAAACATTATTTATTGTAGGCTGTTTCTTTGTTCAAATGATGGCATCCTTTGCTGTAAAGACGGATTTTAACTTCACCAGATCCAATGTATTATCAGTCTTAATGCCAGAGCTATTGGAGTCCTTTTCAAAAAGTCCTTTCTTGTGCCAATGAATTCAAGTCTATTCCTTATTTTCTCTTCTTCTTAAATTCAGGATCTATTATTTTATGTCAATTATTTTGAAAGTTTTCAGTCCTCACATTTCCTCAAAAAATCCTATTAAAAGGTATTTCCCCCAATTTGTTATATAAAATTAGCATTAATTTGAAAATGAAACCATATAAACTCACTACAAAAAAATAAATTCAGGTTAATATCTTTTGTGTAATAAACAGTATAATATTTAGATTTTATGATGCTTATAGGTTCAAAATCTTCAGAAAAAAAACTTTTAAAAGTATTACATACCAGGATGAAACTGTTATTTATTATGCTACTTCAATTTGGTATAAAGAATCAATCAAAATAATATGTTATATTAATAAAACCAAGGTAAAATTTAGGTACTTCTTTAAAGTGACAGAAGAGGGATTTAAAAAAATCTAACACATTTTCATGATAAATAAATATATCTAAGACTCCTAGGAAAATAAAATCAATATCTAAACATATGTGTGGCACTGAAATAAATAAATATTGTGTGATATACTGTGATAAAATACTGTGTAAAATACTGTGGGAAAATTGTGTGGGAAATAATGTGGTAAAATACTGTGAAAGAGTTGCAATATCATAGACAATGATAAAACTAGAAATTTTTCTTGCAGAATCAGAGACTAGACAGAGAGGCTTACTTGCCCTTCTGATGTTCACTGTTGTCATGTAAATTATTAGCCAGAGCTATTGCACAAGAAAAGGAAATACGGGAAATTCAAATAAGAAAGGGAGATATGAGACCATCTGTATCCACTGATAAGATAATCCTATATCTAATACATTTACCAACACACACACACCTATACACACACAAAGCAAATAGAGCTAAGAAATTCAGTAAAATTATATTAGAAACATTTCTACAAACACTGAAAAACATCTCAAGTGGAAATTCAGAAGGCAGTTATAACTGGGTATGATGACACCCCTGTAATCTCAGCACAAGGAGGATTGAAGTAGGAGGATGATGAGTTCCAAGCCATCACAGATATATATAGAGAAACTCTATATAATTTTCTTTTAACACTAGCTCCTAAAAATTACTGTTCTGAAATAAGTGAAAAGCAGGTGATGGTTAGTGTTAGTGGCCAACTTCACAGGATCTAGATTCATCTAGAAGACAAGCTTTCTGGGCATTCCTGTGAGAGAGTATTTAGTTTAAGTTAGTCTTTGGGTATTCCTGTGGGTGATTGTTCTGAATATGTTTACTGAGGAGGGATGAACTGCCTACTCTGATGAGTATAATTCCTGGGCTAGGATCCTGGAATATACAGAAAAGGAGAGTGTATGCTTAGCACGAGCATTCTTTGTCTTTTTCATTCTAATTGTGGATGGAATACCATCAGCTACTTCAAGTCCTGCTGTCCTGCCCTCCTCCCTGGCTCTGACACTGTACTCAAACTGCAAACTAAAATAAAGCTCTTGTCCTTTAATTGATTTTTAGGTTATTTTTTCACAAGAATTATAAAAGTAAATGAGACACTGTGTATACTGAAACTTGAGTCATTGCTGAAAAATATGTATGGAAGTTATATATTAAATTCCATGTAATATATGGAAGTTGCCACATGTCTAAGGATTAATACTTTATATTAATACTTAATTTATTAAGAATTGATACTATTAGGA
>LZPO01118615.1:6006-17580 GCA_001675575.1 Neotoma lepida | reverse complement strand
CAAAGACAGGATCAGTCCATTAATATTATTTTTACCTACCACATATACACAATTAATAATTTAGGGTTTAATCTCAGTGTAATAAGTGAACAGATCACAAAATTGGAGATAATTTATTCAAAATGCCAAAAGCAAAAATGAGAAACTTAAACAATCAGTTATATATACTCAATGTACTTCAGATGAAATTTGAGAATTCAAAGAAAAAGATAGCTATGTTTATTTGCATATGAATATATGCCCATGAGAATATATTCATATATCTGAGTGGATAGAGAAAATATGAAAGTGGGATATATATGTTGGATTAGTAAAGCTAAAATATTGTCAAAATACATTTTTGACTTTATTTTTCTACATCATAAAAATAGAAAAATATTCATTAGAAATCAAGGAAAATCCATTATTTATATGTGAGTGAAAGGAGCTATTTCATTATGAGTAAAATTAACAGAACTGTGTGTTATTATATTTCAGTCTTTCTGTTTAATGAAACTATCTAACATATTTCATTTCTCTTAGAAAGTAGAATGGTGAAGTATGTGTTGAAAAGTAATAAAAACAGATGTATGTTGATAATTTTACAGTTTCAAATGCCAAAAAGAGCTTATTAAAGATCTTATAAGATTGAATTTTTTTTATCCCATTTAAGGAGTCTCATTAACCTCCACCAATAAATTTAATCATCTTTGCAGTATAACCATGTACTTTGGATTTTCATTTGGGGCTAAGGTCATTGAATCATGACTCAAAATTGGTGCAATCTTTAAAATGAAAGGCCAGTTCTCTGTCCTCTAATCTTCTTCACAATATTGACTCTGTGTCTATTGATGTTCATCATTGCTCAGGGATGAATCAGCAAGATGATCTTAATGGCATTAAATCACTGAACACAGCCACCCACATCCCTAGACAAAGCTTAATATGTAAGTCAATATATTTCATCCCCTTGCCCTTATGCAGATAATTTTTTAGAGAGAAGACATCATTGCACATTTCCCACTACTTGTTTCCAGTCTGATTGGTGCTAGATGTTGAGAACTTGACTACTAAATATGAAGTAGCATATTTGTTAAGCATTCTTTCTGGTACATTGATTAGAATCAAAGTTAAAAGCATAGAGATATGAGAATCAGCTACAAAGAGAAAAACATATTTTAAATAGTTCATCTTCTACTATATATAACATTCATTAATGATACTGTGCTATTTTCCATGAAAAGCAGCCTAAAGTAAAATCAAACTCCCAGGCACATCTTCCCATCCAGACTGGCCTTTGGTCTCAGGAAATTTTCTTTCACCGACATAGAATCTATCTAGAAAATTCAGCTTTGTTCTCATCCATGTGTCACTTTGTTTAAGTAATAGAGTGATATACAGCTGGCATTCTATCAGGGTGATGGGCAAATCATGGCAGAGAATTTTCTAAATTGATCAATAAATGTTATTCCCTCTGAGAGGACAAATATGGATTGGCAATTACACACTTAATTTGGAGGTAAGTAGTACCATTATCAAGGAGTGGGATGATCAAGAATTCTTTTGCTCTTTTCCAAGTGCCCTCGCAAGGTGGCCAAGCTTTAGTTCTCACTAGTTCAATATGGGACACAGGTGGTAAGGTGCAGGGGTGAGAAGAGTGTGGTTTACAATTATGGACATGTGGGGGTCTATAATTGTACAGAACAAAATAGGCTCTGTTGCAGAAGGCTGCCTGGCTGTATCACAACTGCTCTTTATGTTTCCAGGAGAGTAGATGCTTCAAGACAATTGCAAGTGCTTATGCTAAAGTGACTTGAAATCATCCCATGCTGCTGCCTCTAGAGAAGGTCAAAAAGCAACATAACACTGCTGTGGAGAGCAATGTCTGACCTATGTGACATGGTGGAGCTCAGGTCAATTCACCATCATCACTAATAATTAAATAGTCTTTGCCCTGAGCAGCAACAGCCCTCTAAAGAGAAATTTGTCCACCACCAGCAGAGGCACTGAATATTGACTGGAAATTGATCTTCGCATTATTCTCTGTGCAGAATCCCCTATTACAGCTTTGTTACTGACACTGTGGTTGGATGTTAATCAGCTTCGCTCATAATAGACTGAAAAGCAAAAAAGTCAATAACATACTATTTTTTTAAGAAAAATGAACCAATTCAGGTATTTTCTAATTCATTGACATATGGAATATATCTTACCTAAAAAACTGATCTCTCCAATTTATTGGCATTCCCATTGATATTTGCTTTAAAGTAAAATGATATAAGTATATGTATTCTTTGAACATTATGTTTATTATTTACACAGTCTCACAGTGTTTTCAAAAGATGAAAACTTCTCTTTATGCACTATTTAATAAGATGACATTTTTTAAAAAACAATTGTCATATATTTTAACTATACTAGTTAAAGAAAATTGATTATTTGATAAAAAGTAGAAATAACTATTTTCTTTTTAAATATTCCAATGTGCCAAATTCCTCTGTGTATATATGTGTGTGTGTGTGTATGTGTGNGTGCGTGCATGTGTGTGTGTGTGTAGTTACTAGTGTATGATTATTACTAAGCTAAGGGCTCTGCTAATTCACATGTCTAACTCTGCAAGCATCTTGTTAGTCTTCCCCACATGTGGCATATTCCAAGAAATCTCACCTCTGCATCTATCAGGGGACAAGTCATATCTCTTTCTCATTGGGACAATATAACATGTGAGAATCATTCCTGAATTTTACAAAGGAGGGTTTTGGGATATTTGTCTTGAGTTCATACTTAAATGATTTTCATATATGAAATATACACCTTAGGTGAATTAATCAAACTATCATACAATACCTATACTTTGAAAGATGTAAAACTCATACAGTTAGGTATGCATTAGCATATAGACATATAGACACACATAAGACACAAAAGCACAAACAGACATGCACACACATATACAGAAAGAGAGAGGGGGAGGGAGAGAGAGAGAGAGAGAGAGAGAGAGAGAGAGAGAGAGAGAGAGAGAGAGAGAGAGAAACATTAATACTGAAATAAGGAAGGTGACAAACTTTTGCCTTCAAGATAGCCAGGCTTAGTGATCTGTCAGGGGTGGGTATCATACTGGTGCCAACATGTATTCAGTTGCTTTCTGATTGTGGTCTCAGATGAGCATCCTTGATTTGCTCAACCTCTGGGTTAACTACAGAGTCTCTGGCCTAACAACTTGGGATGCTTTATAGTATTTTGGGAAACAAAACCTAAATGTGTTTACAGTAGAAAAGTGAGGAAAGAGGATGACATGACCAGGCAGAGTCTTTGAAGACTGTTCAAAAGTTACAGTTAAATTGGAAGAAGTCCAGGGAAAAAAATCATTTGTTGTTAAATGGACACCTAGAACAATATTGCATTTTTCTTGGAGTCTGAACATTACTCACACATAACACTTTAAACCTCCTCTCATCCCATGCATTCACATTTACAACAGGCAAGTGATGATTGACCATCCAGCTTGGATATAGAGTCTGGCATGTTCCATCTCTCAGAGGAGGCCAGGCTGTTCTCAGGAAACACTTGGCCATTTCATCATCTCAACAGATACTTGTATATAATTGCATTCTGGATACACAGACGTTCACGCACTTACACAACTACATTTAAACTTCAAAGAGATACTTTCTAAAGGGTATTTGTTTCTTATGGAAATAAAATAAAAACGAACTGAATTCAAAGGGTGAGGAAAGCTATCCACAGGAGACCACTGTTTTATTGTGGTTTAGCTCATGGAGCAAATATGTTTAGTGGTTTCGGTCTACTTCCTTCGAAAAATGTCCACACTAAAAATGGCCACCCAGGTTAGCAGACACTGGTATAATACAGGCAGCCTAGAAAACAGAAGTCTCCATCCAGGGCCAATGTCCACTTCCAACTTTTACTAAATTTCTTTTCCTCTGGGAAGAGATTTAAGTAGAATCCAGTGAAGTTATTCTATGGGTCTAAAAAAATAAAATAAATTGTGCACTCTAAACCCATAACCATTAAATCAAAATAATTTATTATCCTCCATTTTTAACCATAAATGGAGACCATCAACTCTGGGATCAATCAGAAGTGAACTATTCCCCAGTTGGTTACAAAATTTATTCAGATGTCATAGAATTGTGACCTGGTAGCCTGCCCGGACTGAGAGACGTGGAACATTACAAATGAGCAGGCAGTTGAGCTATATAAAATTCTTTCCTAAAACAGTATAGCATTGTCAAAAGTTTTATGCTCACAATTTCACGTCGCACTTCCTACAGAATAGCTTGTTAGCCTCATTCTAATTCACNTTCTGCTCAGCAAAAGACTGATTCCTGGGTCGAGTTGAGACCAACACATCCTTGAGAGGAGGCATGTATTGTCAAACATGGAGTTCTAACCAGGAATTAGAACTGAAGTTTGTTTTCCAAGACCCCACATCTTGACTACATACAAAAATGAACCACAACTTTTTAAAGAATTTCCAACCATAAGGTGGACTTCAAGTAGAAGTCTATACAGTTAGCATTTAAATAACGTTAATACCCTAAAGAAAGTGGATGTAATAGAATAATTCATGTTATCCTAAGGCAACATTCTAAGAAAAAAATATAAAGTAACANACACACACACACACACACATTCACTAACTGTGTGGAGAAGGAGTTTGATGATTGAGATTTATACAGAAAATGACAAATAGTGTAAGTTCAGGCTTTCTTTTGCATATGCTGTGAATATTTTAGCTTAGAATAGAAGATATCAAACTATTTAGTGTATGTCTCTCGTATTGCCTTGATACTTTAATTTCACATAGACAATTTTTAATTTAATCTTTCTTTCTTTCTTTTTTTTTTTTTACTATTTTACACATATGCCAATTCCTTTCCCCTACAAAAACAATAAAATCAAAACGGTCAAGCTTAGGGCTAGAGAGACAGTTCAGTAGTGAAAAGTGCCCCTTGCTTGTGGAGAACACTTATTCCTCATATGTACATCAGGTGGCTCACAAACATCTGTCTGTCCCATTATTTTCCTTATTCTGACTTCCATAGGCACCAGGCACATGCATATCTTACACAAATACATGCAGGCAAACTACTCACGCACCATACACAAAGTATTAAAAAGAAAGCTATGCTTGCTAGTTTGGGCTTTGTGGATTCCTGAGCAATTACTCTTCAAATGTATTTCCAGAAAAGCAGCAGCCAAATGGATTTCTATACTGTAAAAGGAACAACGGAAACAGCAATGACAAAACTGATTCCTTACTTATACTTTACCTGGACACAATGCATATGAGATTTCCTGGGTAAATATAGAATTCCAGTGTCTAAACAGCAGTGGATTTCCTGGGTAAGTATAGAATTCCAGTGTCTAAACAGCAGTAGGTGGAAACAGAAAAGACAGATAATGTATCTAAGAGTCAGTACTGAAAACAATTCTGTGTCAAATTTTAATCTTATTGCAAAGAGGTTTTGCTTGGGACAAGATGTCATTTTCTATGATGTTTGAAAATAATTTAGTGTAAAAGAGTGATAGAGAGAAAAGGGATGAAGATGAAGTTATAAATGGAGATACAGATGAGAGATATAGGGATAGAGATAGGGATGGAATAGATAGAAATAAATAAATTAGAGAAGGAGTATGTATACTAACATAAATGGAATTATGTAATATATTATATATTATACACTATATTATGTATATACACATAAAGATTTGATGCTGTAAAGAATTTTCAAGGTAAAAAATAAAAAAGGACTTTATAAATACAAAGCGAAATTTGTATGTGTTACTAGACAGTACTCTTACTATATTATAGCAAAATATTGGACTAGGGAAAGAATCCAATCAATACAACAGTATGAACCCTTCTGAAAAAATTATATGACTCATGAAAGAAAAGGACATGGCAGAGTTCTTGATGTCTGTCCTCAGGTCACCTACCACTATCAACAATAATTGTATCCCACCTAATTGATTAAAATTCCTCCATATTCTTTTACCTTGACATACAGTTGTCTGAATTTATGTCTTCAGTAAGTAAACTAAATTATGATTTTTTAAAAAGCCGTAATGTTGGGATGCAACCTGCTCTAGAGACAGAGATTCTGATGATAGAACTAGTGAGAGATCATGATTTTCAACATACCCTGGCTATGTTCTTATGTTAGTGCTTATTGCAGGGCTTGGCATCAAAAGGAAATCAATGATTGCTTTTGAGTTGTTGAATTAAGCCTCTTCACCTTGTGATAGAATTGCTATTTTAGCTGCAGATTCATCTTGTCAACTAAAACCACTTGATGGTTTAGATTCACTCTAATTGCCCAATCAATAACTAAATTGCATTGTATTTGACTCTCAAGTACTCCATATAGAAATGGCAAGTAGCACTGTATGTATTTTCATTAATCAATTATAGTAAGTTGTGAAAAACAATCATATTACAATATAATGCAAATATGTCTAGATTTCAGTGATTGCAAGGAACATAAATGGTTTATTTTTGGTGAGAAATGTTACTATTATACCAGTTATCCTAGAAACAATTGAAAGGAAACACAGCTTCCAATGAGTGATATTTTCAGTACCATTTACATCACAATTCTCTACTAATTTGGTTTTTTGTTTCTCTTTCAGTCGAATAGAACAACTTCTGTCTCATTATGGTCTTTTTCAATTAAAATGTACTCATGCGGATGGGCAAATATTTACATTGTCATAAACTGGATTAATAACACTCACAGCAACATTGATTAAATCTCCCATTACCAACATTTAATTTTTCCGATTTTAATCAAGTCTATGAGAAGTATAATTGAATAAACTCCTATGTCATTCCTTTGTATTTGCTCTGAGGCTTGATTCTTCCACATAGAACACTGTTCCTATTTTAAATGAACTCAAAATCCTATAAAATAGAAACTGATCATGTTAGTGTTCCCTTTCTAGTAGACAATGAACAAAATGTTGTAATTGATCCTTTCCTGAAGAAAATTAAATTTTATGTATGTTATTATTGGGGTAAAAATATGGGTCAAGTTCAGTTGCAATTGTGACAGAAAGATATTCACACACATGACTGTGANAATACTCTGACAAGGCCTAGGCACTTGCATGTGCACACTCTGCACACAAATATAAGGGCTCCCTCTTTAAGGCAATGCCTAGNAGCAGTTTGTGTCAAACAGATGACAACAAAATGTTCTCTTCTGAGGGGTATTTACAAAGAGAATGATGTTAAAGTCAAGATCTTTGAGTAAGGCCTGGATCAGCATTCCTATCAGGCTCTGAGGCAATGCTGGTATGGCTGGACAGGAATTATATTTTGAGAAGAAAAAATTTTGATGGCAATTTTGGTCAATCTAACATTATATTTTGAGAATTTAGTTATAAATAACTAACAGAACATATGGCCTTACAGAAAAGATATACAATTACAAATGCTTTTCTGATACCCACCTGATTCCTCATAAAAGTGTTTCCATTCCTTTGGGGCTTGTGGATTTGTTAATGAGGTTTTATGAGTCTAAGCTGGTACTGTTTGCTGATCTGATTAAGTTAGAGAAATTTGGTATTAATGATAATGAAGGGAAAATGCATGCTGTGTGTCCCACATAGCATTTGACCCTTTTATGAGACAAGAAAACACCGTGGAATGATTAGTTTATATCTTTGATTTTAATTTGTATTGGCTTTGTATTTGATTATATTTCAACTTATAAATCAGTGACCCAGTTATTCTTAAATTTCTTTTTTTTTTTTTTGAGACAAGGTTTCTCTGAGTAGCTTTGCGCCTTTCCTGAAACTCACTTGGTAGCCCAGGCTGGCCTCGAACTCACAGAGATCCGCCTGCCTCTGCCTCCCGAGTGCTGGGATTAAAGGTGTGCGCCACCACCGCCCGGCTATTCTTAAATTTCAACAAACGACATTGATTACCTATAAGCATATTTTCATATGTCCAAAATGACTCTGTATAAAATATAAAGATGATAAAAATAGCACATTTTATTTTCTACAGATTTCATTTATTAAAAATGAATGTACATAAATGAAAAAAGTTGTGCATGTGTTTATAAAGAAACAATATTACAGTGGGTCTTTATGGTCAGAACTTGACATTTCCTTGCACTGAAAAACAAAATATAAGATTTTTTCTAGCCTTTCTTGTCAAATATTTTGTGGTATCCAATGTGTTTGCTCTTTGACTATCAAACAAAAACAAATGAAGATGAAAGTGAGAAATACATATACATATATGCATATTGTGTATATACACATATATATATAATTTGTTCTGTGTGTGTATGTGAGAGAGAGAGAGAGGGGAGAGAGAGAGAGAGAGAGAGAGAGTATCAAGGACACTTGGTAGGAATAATAAATATTAGTGTGTCTTTATTTTAAATTTGATATTCTGGAAATTTTGAGTAGCCTTTCTTTTTATTTGGATGTTTAAGGTATGCATTGAGTTATTATATGTGAAATCCTGGGTGCTTTTTCAGTAATACCCATTATAATTCCTCTCTTTACTACTAAAACAGCCCCTCCCTCAGTGTTTTATTAGGAAAGATAGACATATTAAAGTTTATTTTCTCCATGGTGCTGAAGTTCTTGCTGCTCTTGCAGACCATTTATGTTTAGTTCCCATCAGGGACATAGTGTTTAGGAAACCTCTGCAACTCTCATCCCAGAGAACCCAACACCCTCTTCTGGCCACTGCAGCTACCACATGATACACATATACAAATGCAGACAAACATTTATACACTAATGGGGGAAATTATTAAGGCAACTCCACGTAGTTGATACAAGATTTATTTAGGAGTAACTTACAGCCAGTAAAGGGGTTGATTACAGTATCCAGGAGAGGTAAGCTGCAGTCCAGCGGTGTTCTCTGGAGAACTCTGCTTGGTCTGCCATCCGGTGTCCAGGATCACCAGGAACCAATAGGGCCGGCAAGGACAGATCTCTGGTCTTAAAGGCTCTGGTCTAGGCCCACGCCAGGGGGAGGTCCTAGATAGGTGTTTCAGTTACCGGAAGTCTCACTAGGGGTTGTACTTCCAGGTCAAAGCTGGAACTGTTGCCCACTACAATACACATATAATAAAAAGTAGATATTACAAAAAATATTATGGCTCTTCAAAAATGGTAGAAAATTTACCCATCAATTTTGAGAAGTCATTTATAGTAAAATATTGTTTCTTGTATAAATTCTTTGATTTTTATGAGTCATTCAAATTTTTGCTTGAAATAATATTTTAAACATTATTCTACTCTTAGTATTTTCACTCTTCAATTTTATTATCAAAATCAATTCTTCCTCTGCTTAGCATCTAGCTTTTTACATTTCTCTACTCTTTGCATCTGGTCAGGTTTTTTCTTATACTTTCCTATAGTATAAAGCCAGCCACAATGCAAATTAATCCCTGAGCCTGGGAGATCATGGAAAACCATACCTTTATAGAAATATTGAATACATACAATTTTCCATATGGGGTGGTAATTTTCCAAATTGGCTATTTCTTTTCATTGATAGCAATGATTTTATAA
Source organism: Neotoma lepida (assembly GCA_001675575.1). Lineage (NCBI taxonomy): Eukaryota > Metazoa > Chordata > Mammalia > Rodentia > Cricetidae > Neotoma > Neotoma lepida. The sequence continues at coordinate 8,034 of LZPO01118615.1, read as the reverse complement.
ATTCCATGAGATCACTATGAAATATGGAACTTTTTTATTTTTAGAATCCTTGTAAAAGTTCTTTTAAACAAAGTTTTAACAACTGTTATCTGAGCTATCACTATTTATGACTATGATCACTGTCATATGATTCTACCAAAGTTTTATACTTTCAGCATTTGCTCTATAACAATTTTGTTTCGTTTTCTCTTTCAATTTTTTTTGCTGGAAACAACAATTTTGGAAGGCATAGTAAAACAGAGAGTAATAAAAATATATAATGGAGTAAAACACATGTTGACATGTGGTGGCCTTATTTCACCATAGAAACAAACCTAAAATAATTCCCCTTGATATTTATCTAACCCCTAGTGTCAACCTTTACCCATTGGAAGTCAACAAGGGCTTTCCATTTTCTGTTTTACATAATCAAAATTTACAAAGCATAGATATGTTCATAACATCAGTTTCTCTTCTTCCTATAATTTACAGCTTTTGTAGCTATCAATTCTCAATTTTAGTATCATACTTTTTAATGTATGCCAAACATTATTATATGTGCTCAAATATCTGTACTTTAAAAGCCAAACATTAAAATTATTTTGTCACACACAAGTCTTTCTACATGTTCATAATGTGGAAGAGAAATTCATTAACTACTTTGTAAGTTAAGGGTACTCTGGAAGATGAAGCAAGAGTGGAATAAGAATGAGGAGGAAGAATAAGAGAAACAAGATTAAGAAGAGAGGGGCAGTGATGGCAGGGGTGATGATAAGATTACAAAGACAAGTATTTATTAGTCATAATAAATTCGTCAAATTCAAGGAAGTACAGTAAGCATTCCTGGAAAATTTCCATAGATTACATTACTTAGTAAAGTCATGGTTAGATGTAAATTGTTATTTGAAATAAAGGATTAGAGAATGGAGTAGTTGAACTTGGTGACATCACACTCTCAAACAATAGAGGGGAAAAAAAATCTAAAATGCTGCTCCTTTTGTGCTCACTTAACACTTCCCCCTGTGTTTGCAAGAAGTCAAAGGAAGGTATGTGAAAAACCAGTAGTAAAATATCAAAAATCTTCATGACTAAACAAGCGATTAATGATCAGAGGGAACAACGCATTTCAGAATCCTTTTATCCCATCTTTACTATGTGCCTAAGTCTGCGTATTGCAGCAACTGCTGAAATTGATCACAGCTGTAAGCCTTTCATCAGAAGCAGATGCTTCATCTGTGAGAGATGTGGATGGAGCTCACGCTGATTTTCTTCTCAGGATTAACCNCTACTCTGTCTAATGGAAATTCGAACATTCCCTGTCTTAAACCTCTGTTTACATCACTAACTTGACATGTTCTTGCAATAGTCATACATTCCAGGGTGCTCAAAATTTCCTAGGCTTATTTCAATAATTGTTAGAATTTTTCTGATTCAGAAAGTAGGGGTAAAATGATCCACTCCAAATAATGCTTTATATGCCTTTAAAAATATTCATCCTGTGTCTGTGTGTGTGTACATGGTTTTGTGCCCACATGCATGNGTGTACTCATGCACACATGCACGTGTGCACAGGCATATGTGCACTCTACCTGTTTTCATGCTAAGTATCCATTCAATAGACCCTTTCAAAATGATTTTACTTGCCATTTTTTAAGACCAGCAATATTAGGAAACAATAACAACAAAGCAAGTTCTGGTATCCATTCAGCTCAACTAAAATGCTTGGCAGGTTCCTTTTTATGGCATGAGTAATTTAATGATCAATGGATATAAAATAAAGCCGGCCTGCATTTTTCTTTCACATATGCTTTGCTTTTGAAAGAATCCTAGGAAATATGCATGTCTGACAAAATTTTTACATTATGGTTAACAAACGTTGGTTCTCTTAACTTTTAAGTAGTGGTTTGAATGCTTTAAAGATAGCATTTTTTTACTATATATATTTTTTATTTGTGTGTTTGATGGGCTCTGTGCATGCCACAATATACACAGAATACATAGGATAACTTACAGAAGTCAATTCTCTCCTTCCAATATGTGGTTTTTTTT
>LZPO01118613.1:0-13572 GCA_001675575.1 Neotoma lepida | reverse complement strand
GAGTGTGTGCCCTCTGTCTACACTTGCTGCTCTGCTCCTCCACCCCACCCCAGGAGCTATTTCCCTCCATCATCTCTACCTAGGGCACTTTCTTTAGACAGCCTATTGTATGAATCCAAGTTTTTCCTAGATTGAAATGGTAAGTAAAAACTCAAAAGAGGGCTTTTATACGAAAAATATGCCTGGACAGCCAGCTTGAAATTGAAAAACCCCCACTCTAAGTACAAATCTTGTTTTCTGTCTTTTCTGTTTTGTAACACAAGCTTCANGGATGTAGGGGAAGCATATTCCAGAGAGTAGCAGAGCCCCTCTGTAACGTCTTCAGAAGCTACTCTGGGCAATGGTAAATTCCTCTGCGATGAGCCCAATAAAGGAAGAGTCCAAGATCCCAATGGAAAGTAACATGCCTTTTGCTGACAGCTCATGTATGCTGTTAGTAGGCGCTTCAGCAAAGCTTTCCATGTTCCAAAGAGCAAGGCCGAACACTGGCAGATAAAATTGCCTTTCTCAGTCTCTCAAAGAGTTCATGTAAGTCTGAAGTTAACAGCATGCCAGAATGCCCCTGCAGCAGTCCAGGACACTCCAGAGAGACTGCAGCCCCTCCAGTGCAAAGCAGGTAAGACCAAGAGGTAGAACCGCTTGGTGGCATGGTATCAAATCTGCTGAGCATATGTGAAAATCATTAAGGCTTCCGTATGTTAAAAAGAAAAAAAAAGGATTGAACACATTCCAAATTGACTACTCTTTGTGGGAGATTTTCCTGCATTTCTGTGAGAGAGAGTGTGATTATAACATGCAGGTTTAAAGCCTACTTACTGATTATTAGAATCTACTTACAGATAATTGCTGGTCAGAGCTTCGATCCCAATGACTTCCCAGGCTCCTTTTGTAATAAATGTACAGTCCTGATTGGGCTTTTAAATATGAGATTTATTAGACTCCCCTATCAAAGTTAAGCAGAGTTATTTATATCAGGAATTCATATAACCATGAGGTTGCTTTGGGGGCATCAGTGTCCTATTCCTCTTCATCCCATATACCATTGAAGAATTTGAATTAGTCTATTTGTACACATTGCTCAATGCCATCAAATGATTTCTGTTTTAGTTAGGAAAAGAGGTCAGTTTAGGATCTGATGCATAAGCGTACTCACATTCTTATCTTTGGGGAAGTGGCAGATGTGTCTGTAGCCATCTTTGTCACTGATGATCTTGTAGAAACTGCTACCATCAGAGGTGAAGTGGGGTTCTGCAGGCCGAAACTAGACAACAACAGAACAAAGAAATATCACCCCGCCAGTCTCATCCCAGGACCAACTCTGGTTTTTGGACGTCCTTTCCAATATCTGTGTTTTACTAGAGGGTCTAAAAATGAAAGTCTTCCTAACTAGAAAACGTGGAGCAGAGAACAAATTCATAGGCTAATTTGGTGAGGGTAGATGTGAGAATACACATAAAGATTCTCACAGCGGATACTGGACACTTAGAAATGTTTCTGTCTGGGACATATCTTGTGAAAAGGATAACGGAGACTTCCAGATGTATGGGCATGCAACCCAGCATTCACTTCTGTTTGAAGAAGGAACTTCCTTGATGTCGTATGTGCACTTTCTAGAAAATGTCTTATTATCTAACTGTTTTAGGTTGGAAGTGGTTTGGAGTATGGGGAAATTTTCATCCCTGCTTTTACACAGTTTTTTTTTTCTTTTTTCTTTTTTAAATTCAGGCATTGTCTTTAACCACTTCTGGACTAGATGCCATCGGGAATATCTGCTGTAGATTTCCCATGGAAGCATTCATATAGTTATTTTTATCCTAAGCCTTTTCATTTTGCTAAAGATGATCAATAATTTACAAAAAAATGGTTGTATGGAAATGTAGAACAAAATTTTCATTTAAAAAAATTCAATAAAAGATATNTCTCCGAAAATAATGTTTAAATAGAAGAGTGTCGCTTTCAGCCTGGAAGGACCATGTTGCGTTTTAATTTCTATTTTGTAGTGACACTTTGAGCAGGTAGGGGATGGTCTTTTAAAATTCTTGGTTCTCTTCGCCNTCCATGTTTCTTCTCTCATCAGCTCGCATTTGGGGAAGGAAGGAAAATGCTTGCCTCTTCTATTTAGTGATTCAAAGTGAATTCATTTATGGAGCAAGCTGAGGCGTGCAGTACACTTGGTGTTCTCATTACAGAGCTCGCAAACACATTCCCCTCTCTAGACCTATGTTCACAGCCTTATCTTTTTAATACATTTCCCTGTTTCCCCTGGATGGAGTTGTGCCTAGTAGAAATGTGTGAAAAGTGGCATCTGTCTGGTTAAATACAGAGAGGAAAAAACATATTTTTTTCAAAGAGTCGTGAGGAAGTGTAGCATGTCTCTTGCCATGGAGGAAATCACTTTTCATGTTGGCAAACCTCTCCCCTCTGCCCAATCAGCGCCTGGAGAAAAAGGACATGTGAATGTTGTGGCAGCTCCCAGCCCAGCAGAAAGGGGTCGTCTTCCTGGACTGAAGCCTCACCTCTCTCACCCAGAAGATGTGAAATGTTTACAATTTTTGTGTCACTTTGTTTCCCTTTTAAAGCAGGATTAATAGAAGTAGTCGGGGAAGCTAGATGTCATTTGGTTTTCATCTTTCATGCAAGATGTCATGGTGGCTGGAGTCCCTTCCATGCACCCCTGCACACCCCACCCATGCTTTCTTCCACAGTCTCAGACTTGGGGGGGTGGTACTGTGCATGTCCGTGTGAAATGGTGGGCCTGAGCAGAGCTGTGAGTCTCTGAGGGTCACCCGGCATTCCCAGATAAAGCTCTCCCTCAGGGTGCCTACCAACATGTGCACGCACATGGAGGTGACTTCCCCCAGAGAGCTGTGCAGTNCCCAGTATAGGGTTGGTACTGTTCCCCGTGGCTGTAGTCCAGAAAACGGTTCTCTGCCTCCAAAGTGCAGAACTCAAGCAACAGGTCAAAGAGAACACGTGGCATCCTGGTGGCCTTTCAGTGGCGGTTGCCTTTCGGCTCCCTGGAAGCTCCAGTTGGCCTGGAGAACCTGCTTTGTTTTGTTAGTTCTGCTCTTGACTTTGATGTTTTACTTGTCCCTTTACCTTCTTGGGTATTTGGTACATTCATTACAGGAAGCACAACTAANACTCTGGGAAATGGGCCAACTCACATTTCTATCAGTGACAGCACAGTGCCTTAGTATAGGACAGTTACACATTAACCAGCTCTGAGCAGCAGTCGAGAAATATTATAAAATCCATAACTCAGAACACTTACTCTTCCAACCCAGCCTGTAGTGCTCATTTCAACATGCTGCTGTGCCTGGGGAGAAAAAGGACAGTGCAGTGTTTCAAAGAGAAGACGGTGAAATTCATTTGCTTACTTACTTATCTATCCATCGTCTGTCTATCTATCTATCTATCTATCTATCTATCTATCTATCTATCTATCTATCTATCTATCTATCTATCTATCTATCTAAGTGGGGTCTCATGTATCCCAAGTTGTCCTCAAACTGACAATATAATCAAAGCCTTGAACTCCTGATCCTGTTCTTTTCAAGTGGCAGGATTGCACGGGTCCACCACTATGCTCAGTTATATTTAGGGCCGGGAATTGAACCAAGGCCTCTGGGCATGTTAATCCAGCATTTTGCCAACTGAGCTGCATCCCTAGCCCCACAAAAATGTACTACAAATGAAATTACACTTATGATAAAATAATTGAGAACAATCTCTCACTCTATAATTCTATTTATGTTATTTTTTTTTCATGTAATTGCATTTGATCATTTACCTATATGGCCTGGAGCCCTGACCTGGAGCTGTCCTAAAGCTCCAACTGGCATTTTAAATCTGACATGCGCAGAATTGAATAATGGNCTTCGTTTTCCTCTAGCCCTCCAGCCTATTTGCAGACCTTTTCTTTCTAGCTACTCAGTCTGGATTCCTACTCTTTGTGCTCTCTTCTCATGGAAACCTCCCCTAGCACCTTTCTTCAGCTTTTCTGTCCTTCCCTACAGTTACAGCCATCATTCCTGTCCTTAGGATGTTTCCAGTGACCTACTGCCACAGTCTCCTAATTGGATGTTCAGTCGTCTTTTATTCCTTCTGGTCCATTGTCCGCCCCACTCAGCCCTACCTCATCTTATTTGACAACAGACAGCTCTATTTCCATTATACTTTTCATTTTAGAATCCCCAAACAGCTTTCCATCCCTTACAAGACAAATCCAAACACCTCAGNATGGCTCCTGAACCCAAATCTGTATCTCTAGCCTCATTTCCATCNTGTTTCTCATGTTTAGGAACAGGTGGTANGACACATTCAGTCCCTCCATGTTCTAAGCTGTTCAGCACGGATGTCCTTGCACAATCCTCAGCTGAGATGGACCTTTCTCCCTTATCTGTCCACATAGGACATCTTATCCTAGATGACTCTGCATCTTCCCCCAAGCCATTTCCTTGTCTTGTTCCGCCTGACTCCAACAGAGTATCTGCTATTACCCTCTGTATCTATCTTAAACTCTCTTATGGCACAATACCNTGATATTGTGATGAGTCAATCAGCAGAAAGCAAAGACCTTGGGCTTTGCAGTTTGAATTCAGGTGTGTCCTACGACTTGTACACTTTTTAACCTCACTGAGTCTTGGGTTCCACTGTACCTGCAATATTGTAAATACATGGAAAGTCTTATGGCATATCTTCACAACCTCACTCCCTATCAGAACAAAAACATTTTTGGGAAATGCCAGCTGTCTAGTTAATTAAAAAAATAATAATCCTATAGCTTAGCATCAAAGTGGGGACATTTTANGTAATGCTTCTTGCATAAATAAATGACTGAGTGATATATGGAGTATCACTCAAGTTCTCAGGTAAGAATCTGCCCTATGCCCATCTAGGATGAGAGCATGGAGGAGTATGTAACACAGGTTCATGAACACAGGTTCATGACCAGAATGTAAAAGAAGGCACAGAGTGGTCATGGCATATGCCTGCAAGACATATGCACCTGCCTCTCCTGAGGCTGCTGGCTCTCAAGGGGGTTTTGCTGAAATCCTCAGCCTAGAAGGACTTCAAGGTGGCCTGGCTGGGAAGGTCAGCGCATGAGTTGGATCAACACTCAGTTCCCTTCAGCATTACCACCCTCTCAGGCTGATGGTTATTTGTTTAAGTTCTAAATCGGTTTTCTGCTTAGATATGGTTACAGTCTAGTCATGGATCTGNCCCCTCCTGCCATTTATTTTGTCTCCCACATACTCAGCCATTTCCCGTCCTCTATATTTATCTGTTATGATAACCATCATTTTGCTTGTAGGCTCTGGTCCTCTGCCCGACTTTGGACATGGACATCGAATTCTGTCTTCTGGGTTTCTAGTCACTCCTTCTCCCCTTTCCCACGTGATTATATGCACAGCTAACACACCTTGACTAGTGTGCAGAGAGAAACAGAAGCACTACCAGACATCCAGTGTCAGACAGGCAAGACTGACCTACTGCCTCAGGGCTGGATATGGATTCAGAGAGAAGAGAGACTAAAACATTTACTGATCCTCAACCTTCACTATCTCCTAGGACATGGAGCCTGCAGGTCACAAGTCACAACAGAGCATCCCAGTGAGACCTTACCAAAGGACAGTTCCATGTTTGGTTGGTTTTATCATAGTCACAGATAGCCATCACGGAATAGTTCTGAATTCTCCTGAGCCACTGCAAAGAAATTCGTTCTTCTGTAACCCACACCACATCACACAAATAGTGATCCCTGGAGAGAAAGAAGAGGAGGGGGACTTTTCAGAAATTGTACCAGTGAGAAGATNACCCAGTGGATAAAGTGCCTGCCTAGCAAGCATAAAGATTGAACTTCTGACCCCCCACAATCCAAGTAAAATCCAGGCAGCTATAGCAGCCACCTGTAAGCCCAGCACTAGGGAAGGGGGATCCCTAGGTCAAGCTTCTAGCTAAACTAGCTGGAATTGGCAAGCTCTGAGTTCAGTCAGAAATCCTGCTCAATAAATAAGAGTAAAGAACAATCCAGGAAGACGCCCCATGTCAACTTCAGGTTTCTACAGGCATATGCAAATACTAGCATGTACACCACACACATATACACACATATAAAATGAAATATGAGCTGGGCGGTGGTGGTACATGCCCTTATTTCCCAGCACTCAGGAGGCAGGAGCAGGTAGATCTCTGTGAGCTGGAGGCCAGCCTGATCTGCAGAGCTAGTTCCAGAGCTAGTTCCACAGAGAACAGCTAGTTCTCTGTGTTCCAAGGCTACACAGAGAAACCCTGTCTCGGGAAAAAAGAAAAAAGAAATGTGAGTTTTTCCAGACCATGTTGCAAATGAACATTTTACTTAATAAAGTATATCCAACAAGGAAAGCAGTGACACAGCCTAAAGTGGCTCAAAACACGAGACTGAAACCGTGTTTAGGACTGTTAAGTTGTGAACTTGGACCCTGGTAGCAGGGAGTCAAAGGAGAGACTTTNTCATTTTCTCTCTGCTGCNTGAGAGCAATACAGTGAGGTCAGGGACACTGGCAGAGATGNTCGAATTTTCTGATAATTTAAATNCCCCCCTGTCAATGGTTTGCCTGGAAAGCTGTTGCTAAATCAGTCCCATGAGCCTCTAGGAGCTTGTCCGAATGCANGGTCCGAAAGCAAATCTTCACCTCCTGAGAAGGAGCCAGGACCCCTAATCTAACTCAGCTCTTCTGCACTCACACGACGCAGAGTTGTCAAGTGAGCAGAAGGAGAGTTAACTCCTGTCTCTTATACACATCTAGTCAAGTGAGCAGAAGGAGAGTTAACTCTTACCCAGGACCAATGATATGTCCTTGCAAATAACAGGGGAGAAGCAAAAATAAGACATGGAAAATGAAGTTTTTCAAAATTAATGTGTTAGATGAAAGATGAAGAAACATTTAGTTGGGGCCCATACAGTAAATGTTTTTAGTCTTTGTGGTCTACATGTCCTGGCTACTAGGATGAAACCATAGATAACCCTTTTATCAACTTCACTTTCAGATTGGAAAAAAAAATAGACTCATGCCTCTACAAACTTTTCAAATCAAAGAACTGTAACCCAAAACACATTTCTCAAGAGTCAAAACATGCCTTTGTGAANGAAAGTACTCTACAGTATTTTAACCCAAATTTATAGAACCAGTTCTAGCACATTCTTCCCCAGTGCATACCTTCAAATACTTTTAGAACTGTGTTGTGATTTATAGTGACATGTGTGTAATTTATAATTTACTCTCTGCTAGCCTCCCTAACAGTTTTTGCTCTGGATGGTTTCTTTTCTTGGACATTTTTGCCCCTCTGTGGGTGTGATTTCAGTAACTATTCATACATCCCTTCTCTCCAGTGTCTGATCAAAACAAAGCCTTGCTCCCTTCTGTCAGGAGTTCACAATGAGTCTTTCATCTTTCATTTCTTTTCTGGTCCAATAGCCTTGTTTTCTTTCACTCCATCACTCTAAGTATTCCCCTTATTTGGCCTCCCTTGGTAGTAGCCATCCTCCCCTTCCATTATCTTGTGCTTCTGGCTTGGCTGCCAGCTCCTTGAAGCAGGGGTCCTCTGAGTCTTGTTCATAAAACAGCTTGCTAAGTTCTCCTGGAATGCAGCTCTCAGAAAAGGCAAAAATCATGTTCTGATTTTTTAGGACCCACAAACTATCTTCCCTTAGAACGTACATCTGTTTTGTCCTCCTTCCTTTCTTAGGCCCTGAAGCCTACAGCAGATGTTAATTAAGCACCCAAGATCCTCAAAGCTTCACTTTTCTCCTTTTATGGCATGGATGCCTTGGAGATGCTCTGGGTCTTGTGTTATTTCACTGAAGGTTTCAGGTGCCAAGGACCTGTGCGGCAACCAAGCATCACCTTAGCTCACATAATGGTACCTTTCCATTTCAGTCTCCTTCCCACCCGCCTGTCTTGGCAGCCATGTTCTCCTGAACATCCCAAAGAGTTTCCCCAGTTGCCTGTCTCTTATACACATCTAGATGTGTATAAGAGACAACCTTAGCTCACATAATGGTACCTTTCCATTTCAGTCTCCTTCCCACCCGCCTGTCTTGGCAGCCATGTTCTCCTGAACATCCCAAAGAGTTTCCCCAGTTGGCCTCTCTTTCTTCCACTTTGACCTTTGTTCTGAAATGACTGCTGTGTCCTTACTTCTCTAGTTCTTAGCAGAAGCACACTCATGTCAGTGGGGTTTTCTTGGAAAGCCCCTGTTGCTAAATCAGTCCCATGAGCCTCTAGGAGCTTGTCAAAATGCAAGGTCTGAGATCTCATCTTCACCTCCTGAGAAGGAGCCAGGACCCCTAATCTAACTCAGCTCTTCTACACTCACAGGACGCAGAGTTGTCAAGTGAGCAGAAGGAGAGTTAACTCTCACCCAGGACGAGTGATATGTCCTTGCAAATAACAGAGGAGAAGCAAAAATAAGANATGGAAAATGAAGTTTTTCAAAATTAATGTGTTAGACGAAAGATGACGAAACATTTAGTTGGGGCCAGATAGTAAATATGTTTTAGTCTTTGTGGTCTACATGTTGTCTGTCACAAAGGCACAGGATGGGGGCAGCCAGANACAACACTGACACTAACAAGAGTGACTGTGTTTCAGTATAAAGCTTCATTTTCAATGTCATGAATTCTTCTTTTGACCAAAGTGTAAAACCATCCATAGCTGTGGAAGATACGAAGATGAATGTCAGCCAAGATGGATGTGAATCAGAGACCCTCTCTGTGAGCCCTCCCTCGTTCTATCCCAGTCATTCTTGCCCATTTAGAATAAACAAACAAACAAATACAACAACAANAACAACAACAGCAACAACAAACTTTGGAGGCTGAAGCAGGCAGATCGTTGAGATAGTTCAAAGGCAGCCAAGGCCACAAGGTAAGACAATGTCTCCAAAANCCAAACTCAGAAGAAAACAGAAACAAAACCAGAAGGAGGAGCTGATGAGATGTGTGAGCCCATTCGTTAGGAAGAAAAAGCCTCTTTACTGACAGGCACATGCTGGCACCCAGAATATTCTTCCTCTTTTTAAAAGTGTTCTGGTGGCAGAGAAGCAGATGAGCGCAAGAGAACTCTTTTATGATCCCTTGTCGGTGGGTAGCTTTATCTACAAAAGCCATACATTATACCTCAGGCTTGAAAGTCTACACTGCAAAGCGACTTTTTGTCATTTGAAAACACTGAATAATGGAATGTGGGATGGTAGCCAGGAAACTCATGTGCATTGGCCATCTTCCTTGTCCATTTCTAGATAAAGGTTAATGGACTTGGATCTGATAGCTTAGTCACTGTCAGTGGCCCGGAATGTACTCTGCACTCTGAGAGGGCTCTGTGGAGGCCCTTTACCAAGGTACTGACACTCTGTTTTGAAACACATTTTATAAACCTACTTCCNTCTAATTACAACCCTAAGCCAATATCATGCAAGGGTGAGAACTCAGCGTCATGAAAAAGATGTAAACGGATGGATGGCTTAACTGAACTCTTGACTCAAAGGTTTAAGTCCACCCGGTAAATCAAAATTTAAAAAAAAAATGCCATCAGCAGGATTACCAACTATCTTTTGTAGGAGAGCATGCTGACTGAGGAGGAGGGCAAATATTGANCATATTCCTCCCCTTGTGGTGAGTGGGAAATACTGGAGGATCCCACACCTACAGCCAAGCCTTCTTGTGAGCCTTAGCCTCTTGTCCTAGGTTAGGCAGAGTGACCCAACAACAGATTCAAGGTTTTGGAGATGCATTAGTCAGTCATAAAGGGAATCTGGTTGATTTTAAAGTNGAAGCAGTGAAGTAGTATAACAATAAGAGTTTTTCCCCATGTAAACTTGACTCTGTGCCAGGAGCTACCTGAGACCTTCCCATAAGACTCATGACTACTCTGTGAAGCAGGTACCATGTGGCTCCTGCCTAGCAGATGAGGAATCACAAGTGAAGAGAGGCTAAGTAACTTTCCCAGGACCACCCAATCACAGAGGTTTAGAGCCAGGATTCAAATCAAGCAGATGGCTTCAGATTTTCCNGTTCATACTTGCCCTTCTTGTAAATATTCTGCCTGTCCCATTGGGAAGTCCCCCTAGTCTGGTTCACCCTTATGATTCCTCGAGTGTACAATTCCCTTCTCAATGAAATCTATTTATTCCTTGAGAGCTATGTATAAGCTAAATTTTTATGAAGGAAGTCAGCTGGTTACACTCACAGTACTTCCTTTTGAATATCCTGCTGTGACAACACTTTGAAGTGATTTCTTGTCCTTTCAAAGAGGAGGCATTNCATGAAAGGCTTTTAGGTGACATCTCTCCCTNTAATTTGTGTAGATGTTTCATTTGTACATTAATGATACTTAAAATAAGCTGTGCTTTGCNAGCTGGAAGGAATAATGGTGGGGAAATGCTACCCAGAGCAACTGCAGACTGCAGAGTGATTAATTCAGTGAATCACCAAAGGAAGCAGGCGTACTGCCAGTGCCGGCCGTGGGCTCCATGCCACCCTTTGCTCTGATAGGGATGCCAACCCTCCTGGGTCCACTGACAGATTGCTGAGAAGAGGGATGGGTGGGGTGAGATGCCGCAGAGTTGAGGGAAACAGCGTTGTAGACAAGCCCTAATTTGTCTACTTTCTTACAAGTGTCACTGGTTTGCTGGTTGGGGAGATGGAACACCAGTCCAGTTTACCTCCTGCCTGGCAACCTCAGACTTTGATGAGCCTAGTGAGCAGAGCAAGGGTCATCCAGTGTTCAGAGAGATAGAGGAAGTCTTTATCTACTGTGTCCCTTAGGATCAGGGAGAACAAGGGCAGAGTAAGTCATAAGCTGGGTGTGCTGGGCTCCTGAGGCCATTCAGCAGATGTTAGGAGGGGTCACCTCACTTGACACAGCCTCTCCAGTCCTGTAGTTTTAGCCTACAGAATTTGCAGATGGCTAGTCAGAGGGAGAAAGGAGGGACTTGGTACATTGGATGATTTTGAAAGCTGTCCTTGGAGCTGGCTGTGTGAATTCACACACACATACACTATCACCTGTGCCACACACATACACCNTCACCTGGAAAGCCCATTTCTTATCCATCCATCCATTNGGCTATCAACCCACCCATGCAGCCANCCAGCTTCTCATCTGNTCAGTTATTCTACAAACAGTAACTGACACTGTGTCCCAGTCACCTGCTAAGCATCAGTTACCANTGTAAAACTGGCCCTTGTCCCACACACCTTGTCTTGCTTCATTTGGCCCTGGGAACACAACTGTAAAGTAAAGTTAGGTGTTTCACAATATATGTATTGTACCTTTTCTCTCTAATATTTTGAGCTCTCAAATTCCCGTTATGAGTAGTCAATGCACAGCAGCAGCTCAAATAACCTCATCAGCTTCAAGCCTCCATCTATGAGGTGGTAGAGAGGCGCATCCTGTCTCGTGCTCTAATTCCTAACAAGAGCACAGACCAGCCTCATCCACTAACAGGACTCCACTTGCTGGAAGCTCTTTAGCAGAGGTGTGTACTAACAGAAAATAAGTGAGGAGACCTGGGCAGAGAAGAGAAGAATGATACTTATATTGCCTGTTAGTAAGTCACAGGGCAAAGCACCACCCAAAGGAATGAAATGCTCATTAACTACAACTTGTCANGATTACCTTGGTCCTGAGGGGTCTTTTACTGAGACCAGATAGTGTTATCTCATCAAGTGAGAGAATATTTTCCCCAGGTGAACCTAGAGTCTCATTTTAGAAAAGTTATGATCTCATTAGTACTAACAGAGATCACAGCTATATTTTAGACACTCCACGCAACACTTCCCTGTGGCATTTCCTAAGACAACTCTTTCGNAGTAGTATGAATGTTCTACACAGAATAGCTCCTCCAATGAGGCAGCTCTCACAAGCCTTTGGCTTAAGGAAGCATGGAAGAGCAGAGAAGTAAGGTGATTAATTCAGGAAGAGCAAACTCTAAGTCCTTAGACGTGGCTAATTCTTCTGAGCTCAGCACTTTCCCGTTGAGCTTTGGAAGGTGTTTTCATAATCTGTAAAATGACTGTGGATACAATACCACAGGGTGTTGTGGGGAATAAGTGGGAATCCAAGGGCAGATCACTAGCCCAGCTCTTGGAAAGTGCTCAACATATTAGAATCTAATTATTCAATTATTTTGTTATAGTAAGTGTCAGGTCCCAAAGAAACCTGGGACAAGTCTCACTCAGTACCTGTGGCTCCTCCCTGAACTTCGCACCCCACCCCTACCCTAAACCTCCCCAGCCCAGCTCCTCTGTTCTTGGCCTCTTGGTCCACAGCTCCTCTCCAGGTCCCTCTCCAGGTCCACTTGCCCACTCTTCTGTCTTCTCTTCCTCCCTTGTCCCTCAGACTGCTGGCCATGTTCAGCCCACTTCTTTCTCTCCCTCCTCTGGACCCCTCCAGATACCTCTGGCTGTCTTCTCTCCCTCATATCTACAATAAAATTCTTCTCCTCAACCAGACCTCAGAGAGGTCATGTCCTCATTCTCATTTAACAAGCAAAGGTCTCTGTCCTTTTGATTCCCATTTCCTATGCTAACTTGCTGTATGATGTAAGCACGTTGTTTTCTCTCTGTGATCCCTAGCTCACTCTCAGTAGGGTTCTAACCGTTCTAGGGACCTCCCCAGGTCCTTTCTATTTTTTCAGGAACCTAGAGGAAGGAGTGGGGGCAAGACTGAGGCTTGTCCAACACAAGCAGCAATCTTTCGTCTGTTCCCTAGAAGTGTACCACAGTATTATGTCTCATCTAAATAAAGGCTTTCAGGTCCTTTAAAAAAATTCATAAACCACTTTGGAGGTCCACAGTTGGCTCCAGATAAGACTGTTTTCTGAGTTGCAGTTCTCCACGGACAGGTATTAGTTACATATTGCAGCAGGCATGTCTTGGCTATTCCTGGACAGCTTCGTGCACTCCCATGCCCCAGTGAGTTCTACCTCAGCGCCTTCCTCTCCTGTCCTGCTGCAATCCACCCCTTTAGTGCACATTCTGCAGGGAGCTTTCTTTGATTCTTCTGGGCATGAAAANCCCACCTCACCAACTTGGAATGCCTCCAACCTGTTGCTCATGCCTCTGTCACTTCACACTCCTAGTCATTTATACGGAAGTTTGGAATATCCTCCCTGATTAGAAATGCTAGAAGGGTCTAGGTCCCCCTTTTGCATACCTTGGATTGTAAATCATGGTTTTTAATCAGTGTTCACTTAAGAGGTTGAATAGTTGAACCAAATAACAGATTTTAGAACCTTTAGGTATAGTTTTATACCTTGGAAAAAACTCATGGAAAAATTACTGGATTTAAAATTTTTACTGTTAAGGTTCCTTGCCTGAATAAATATATTAATACAGGTATTTCTAACCAAACTAGTGAATTTCCAAGCATAGAGTACAACCTGCACCCAGCTTGATAGTGTCAACTCAGAAGAACGAGGTGCTTCCCAGTCACTCTGATAACATTTCTGGATCCCTGAGGGCACCAGCTGTATTCATAGAGAAAGTTCCTCATAGTTCCCCTTTCTATCCAGAGAAACAGACTG